>SNQJ01S0036385.1:124518-137980 GCA_010110895.2 Picea sitchensis
TGGGTTTTTAGATCACATGGGTATCACTTATTAGATCAATGAGATATCTCTAGGATCAACCTAGTTATAGTAGACATGAGGGGTATACTTCTTATGGATTTCCTAGATCTAGACTCAAATGCATGGATTGATGATTATCCTAAAGAGTATGGAAGATTTTCATACCTTTATTTAGGTGGTCCTTCATATTTCATGGCTGTTGGAGTCTTGAAACTCTAGCTCCAAGCTCCACAATCTACTTCATGTATACAAAAGAGCAACAAAACCTTCTCGCTTTCTCTATGAAGGATTAGAATCCTAGATCTAATCTATTTATAATAAGATATACGAAGAAATGAATAAGATTTATCATTTATTAAAGGAACACAAATGATATAAGGGGAAAACCAAATGATCTATTATAAATCATGATAACATTACATCAAAAAATGAATACTTCAAATGTTGATGCAATCTCCTTGATTATCCTTGCTCCTTACAATTCCTTGTAGCTCCTTGATCAGGCTAGGTTTCACTTATTCTTAGCTACAATAATTGGATACCTTTGCAGTTGAGAAGCATAAACTTATTATCTCTCTTATTCTTCCCCTTTTCCCAAGGATTTTCTTTGTTATATAGCTCATAGAGGAGGCTTGGGAGAGGCTTCTAGATATTCTAGAGGCCACTAGAGACTTGAATGATGTGAGTTCCTAGTCCTTTGACATGAATATCCAACTCATCCTTTTCCTATCACCTAATAACTCCTCAATTTTAGAAGTCTAAAAATGCCTTTCTTGATGAGCCACTAGTGTCTAGTTAGGGCCTTGCTTGTTGTCCACTAGGTGACCCAGGAGGATGTCAATAAGGGCTCAAAAAGGGTTCAATTCTTAGGGAAAACATGTATTTGGGAATTTATCCTCTAATGGATTCCTCTCTGGCCTATAGGGTGTATATTAAGGTTATAACAATAGGGACTTAACAAAGAACATAAAATTCCAAATATGTCGCATGACATGATACTTAAGTTTTTCATTTTCTCATTAATTTCAAATATTTATGAAAAAATAATTATAAACAAATATGTAAATCAAACTTTCCTTTCAAGATCAAAACTTGTGAAAGAGTTATCTTTTCCATTTATATCCAATTCCATGTAAAGATACACTACTTAAGGGAATCACTAGGTTGTTTCACTTCTATATAAATCCTTACTATTAGAAGTTTCCTCACTTGGTGAATCCTTTCTCCTAGAAATTCTCATGTGACTCTAGTTCAATTACATCAACCACAAATAAATGGATATACATTTCAGAAGAACACGAATCAATCCTGGAATATTGCAATTGCGACATGGGGCATGGACTGAATAACCAAAATCCCAATATTTTTAATCAAACATAGATAAGAAATCTACATCATTCAAGGAAAAACATTGATCATAGTTAATACTTTTCAACATAACCCATTATAATTTATAGTACATCTAGGATAGAAAAGTCCTAAATTTCCACCAACAACCAAGTAACCAATAACTAAAATGTATCAGGATGAACCACCCATCTGCATTAAATAAGATTGGAAACTTTGGTTTCTCTATAGTTCCACTTCAATTCCATTTTTATTTGAATTCTCCCTTCTAAAACATATTATTATTATGGATCACTTGTATATAACCATGTCCATTTGTGTTGTCAAGTAGTTCATTTGGAAACTAGATCTTCATCTTCATAATTCAAGATGATTTTGTCACTCACAAGTATGTCTCAAACCTAAAAATATTCACAAGTCAAATAAACCAACTTGATAAATGGTAGAAATCTAAAAAAATAATCTAAATGCAACATTCAATACCTCCTCATGATGAGCACTTAGTGCTAGCGAGTATCTAATACAAGCAATTTTTTGCGATTTATTAACATGAAAACTTTGCACCTACAAACTATTTTCATTCTTCAAGATATCCTTTCCAGATTACTAACATACATAAACAAAATATTAGGAGCATTCCTTCACAGAATGACACAAATTTGGAGTCTAAAAGGTTTAAAGTTTCTCCAATTATGGAAATGCTTTAATTAGAGTTTTCAAGAAGATCAATGAAATAATATAAGATGCAATAATATATGCAAGACACTCTAAATATGATATCCTAGCCTCATTTCCCTCCATTTACAACCATCAATTAATTGATTATAAAAAGATACTTTGAACTTTAAACATGTTAGTTAATTTAAACTTCTGTCATTTGTCACTGTTTAGCCTAGGGACATGACAACTTAAATACAAATTTAGTGTTCTTTTTAGTATTTTGACTCCTAATCAACGCCCAGTGAAAATACAGATTTTCTTTTTATTAAATGCTTAAAT
The DNA here is from genome assembly GCA_010110895.2 of Picea sitchensis. Lineage (NCBI taxonomy): Eukaryota > Viridiplantae > Streptophyta > Pinopsida > Pinales > Pinaceae > Picea > Picea sitchensis. The sequence continues at coordinate 126,865 of SNQJ01S0036385.1, forward strand.
GCAAAATCATGAAAATATATCTATTTGATAGGCCTGGTAATGTGAAGTGAAGGTATACAAACCTAAAAAGGAATGGGGAGGCCTTAGGTTCGATCTCTTCGATCTCAAACTTTGTAAGAATGAGGTAATGGAAAACTCATGATTTAAAATTTATTAATACGATTAATTGTACAATACATTATAAGGAATATTTAAAATTGTGTTAAATTTTCATTCTAGTTGGAATTGGGTGAAATAAAAGGTGTTGGAGAATTACAAGATTTATATCAAAGAGTTAGTAATCCAAGAGAGAGGTGGAATCTAAAGACATTTTTGAAACAATTAAGTACAACTAAGCATAGCTAAACATATAAAGAAGTGTAAGGAACTAAAATATTTCCATACACAACATATTCACTTTGCTTCCCATGATATCATAGATTGACCTATAAGGCCATATTGTATAACACCAAAATATAACCAAATCCCTTTAAGTGAGGAAGATGAGGTCCACATAGATTGGTGTGTTATAAAAACAGGATCATAGAGAAATAAAATAAAACAAATGTGGAAATAAAACACAAAAGATACATAATACAATAGAGACACACTTATACATGCTTCACTCAATGTGGGATACATCCATGAGAAAAATTTCCAGGTCCTTCCTTTGTTAGTATCTAGAAAATGAAGGGATACAACCTATAACACATCCATTGTAACTTCCTCTTCCTTCTCTCACAATATCCTCTCTCAAAATACAATATTCACTCTACTACACACATAGCCACAACACAATTCCTCATAAAAAGAGGGTTTCCTTATAGAAAAAAAAAACTATAACATCATGATGCAACCCGCCCTCGACGACACAGTCGCTCTCACCAGGACCTTCACTTTCCACGGGCCGGAAGAACTCAATGGTTCTTCCCTCTTCCTATTGTATTCTTTGCACCCACAATTCAATCCTCTCTATCCTCCTTTACTCTACTCAGGGCTCGGAACTTCGCCTCTCTCCCTACCAACCACTCGGGATTCCCACTCCCAATACCCGATGCGCCGAGATGCCGAGACTCGCGATCTCGCGATCTCATGGTTCCGCTTCTCGCGAGTTCAGCCGAACTTCACCTCAACTTCCGAGGCCTGAATCTTCGATACCCGAGTATCGCTGCCTCGTCTTCTCGCGAATTCACAACTTATGAGACTAGTAGCTTGGCCCTTCAACTCCCGAGACCCGATGTCCCGAGGTCAAGTGTCACCTGTCCCTCCGACAGATCGACGGCTTCCATGGAATTTAGAAATCGTTACCCGCGATATCGACGTGCATGCAACTCTTACACTCGTCAACCCCGATATGTCGATATGCGATGGCAAATGGGTTCTACTTACGCTTGAAGGTTACGTCTCTCTCAGGGTTTTCAAGTTGTCGATTCTCTTCCTCTTGAAGAGTTCTTCGCTCCGAAACTTCTCCCGTTCGGGGCTTCTCCTGGGTCTATTCCACAGTACTTGTAGGGAACTCTCCCTCCTGAGCTTTCACCAACTTTCTACTCAGAATCACTCTGATCTCAATTCTTCCATAAAATCACATATGCAGCATATGAAAGGATTAGGTAACAAGAAGCAAATATGCAAAGGCATAATGCCAACAACACACAGAAAATAAACATGTCCATGGAATTGACTCAAAGCTTTTCCTGTCCTCCTCTTCCCAGGCCTTCCTCTGAGACTTCAATTCAACCTGTCCTTCACCTGCACAGTTCGAATAATTCAACACAACTTCTGGGCAAACTGAGATGAGAGTTTAACTGTCCAGCCTCCTCAACGCACTCTATCCAGAGGAATTCCACTGCAGTCTATGCAGGAATCTCCTGGCTTAGACAGAGAAACGATTGAAACTCATTCTCTCATTCCCTCAGATTTCGAACCTGCCATGCAATCAAATATGAAGCATATAGACAATAGGCAAAACAAGAAGCAAATATGCAACAACATAATATCAACAACACACAGAGAATAATCACAGCCATGAAATTGAATCAAAGCTTTACTATTAATTCAATATCTGTACATGGGGATTCTTCACCAGTTCTCTGAGTTGCTCTCTTCCTGCTCCTGAATGCTAATGACCTGAATTATGAAATGATACAATGTACAAGGAGGGTGCCTATATTCTGTTTTCCCTCTCGAAAGCAAAACTGTCTAATCTACAGTTAATTCCTACCTAATAGCATTAATTCCAATAAATGCCTTCTTATCTATTAATTCAATACAAGTGCGCTCGGCTTTGAATGCCTTCATTTAAATGGCGGCACAAGAATCTTCAAAGAAATTCAAAAAGTATGTGCTGGCGCTGTCCAGCTGTTCTCTTTTTCCTTCACGTGCTGGGTCGCTTGATGAGTCGTAGATGCTCCTGCATCATACTCCTTGGCTCAAAAGAATTCATGGGCTCCTGTCCATGAGCTCCTGTATAGTGTGACCATGCTTCTGTATCACTGCATCTGTCTCCCAGCTGGCATCCTCCACTGGGTGATTCTTCCATTTCACCAGGTATTCAAAATACTTCTTCCGCCTTGTTTTCTTTCCTGCTCGCTTGTCCAATATGCACTCCATCTGCGGCTTCTGTGCAACTGGTAATTGTTTCTACCACTGGATCACTGGTTCCTCAGTTCCAGTGTCTGCTTCAGCAGCCCTGTATGGGTATAAATCCGAAATATTGAAAATCGGAGATATCCCGATGCCCTCTGGCAACTCAAGCTCATATGCGTTCTCCCCGAATTTCTTCAGGACTTTGCATGGCCCAATCTTCTTCATCTTGAGCTTGTTATACGTTCCCCTCGGGAGGCTTTCCTTTCTTAGGTGTGCCAGAACAATGTCCCCAACTTCGAACTAAATTTGTCTCTTCCTCTGATCGGCTCTGCGCTTATACTCTTGGTTGGACTTCTGCAGTCGCTGCTTCACCTCCATGTGAAGTTCCTGCATCGCCTCAGCGAACTCCTCAGCTCTCGCGCTACTAGTTTCAGCCTGTTCTGACTCCTTGAGCTCAGAAACTCCCCTCGGCTATGTCCCATACAAAATTTGGAATGTGCTTTTACCTGTACTCCGATTCACCGAATCGTTGTACGCGAATTCTGCCCGTGGTAGGATATGATCCCAGCTGCTATGATGCTCCGTCACCAAACTTATCAATAGATCTCCCAGGCTTCTGTTGACAACCTCGGTCTGTCCATCGGTGTGTGGATGGTAAGAAGAACTGAATGCTAAGTCAGTTCCCAACTTCTTCCATAGCGTCCTCCAAAAATGACCTATGAACTTTGTGTCCCTGTCCGAGACTATGCTTCTCGGCAATCCATGCAATCGCACAATCTCTTTGAAGAATAAATTCGCGATGTGGGTTGCATCGCTGGTCTTATGACACAGTATGAAATGTGCCATTTTAGAGAATCTCTCCACCACCACAAAGATGGAATCCACTCCTCTTTGCGTTTTCGGCAACCCTAAGACAAAATCCATGCTAATCGCCTCCCATGGCCTCTCAGGTATAGGCAAAGGCTGATAGAACCCTGTGTTCTGTTTTCGGCCCTTCGCATGTTAACATATCCTGCACCTGTCAACAAACCTCTTCACATATGCATCCATGCCTGGCCAAAAATACGATTCGCTCAGCTTGGCGAATGTCTTGTCATGTCCAAAATGACCTGCTAAGCCTCCACTGTGCTTCTCCTTCACTAAATTCTCCCTCATGGAGCAATTCGGAATGCACAGTTGATTGCTCCGAAACAACAATCCTTCCTGGATCATATAATCAATCCACAGGCTCCTATCCCTGAGAACTAGATTCTCAGTTGCTTCGTATGCTTCTGCAAAGTCTGCATCACCTGCATACATATCCTTCATATTTTCAAAACCCAAGGTTTTGACTCTAAACTCTTTCAGCAATAAACATTTCCTTCTCAAGGCATCTGCCACTTTATTCCCAGTCCCCGAAATGTGCTTTATGACAAATGTGAAATTCTGCATGTACTCTACCCATTTTGCATGCTTTTGATTCAGCTTCTCCTGCTGACTTACAAACTGCAATGCATGGTTATCGCTGTACAAAACGAACTCCTTGGGTATCAAATAATGCCTCCACTTCTTCAATGCCTGTATGATGGCATAGAACTCCTTATCGTACGTGGAGTACTTCAGCTTTGCATCATCCAGTTTCTCGCTGTAATATGCTACAGGTCTGTCATCCTGACTCAAGACCCCTCCAACAACATATCCACTAGCATCACACTTCACCTGAAATGTTTTCTGAAAATCAGGCAACACCAGAATTGGTTGCTCTGTTATCTTGCGCTTTAACAGATTGAAGCTCTTCTCAGCCTCAGTTGTCCATTGAAAAACTTTATGTCGCTTTTTCACTGTGTCCATCATTGCTGTGCTAATTCCACTAAAATTCCAAATGAAATTCCTATAGAAACTAGCTAGTCCATGGAAGCACCTTACCTCAAAAACATTCCTTGGCGATGGCCAATTCCTGATTACTCCAACCTTCTCAGGATCCATCTTCAATTCATTCGCCGAGATTACAAAACCCAAATAAATGAGCTCTGTCTGCATGAACGAGCATTTCTTCAAATTAATCAACAATTTCTCATGTTGTAGCCTTCTCATTACAATGGCCAAATGCCTCAAATGCTTACCCTTGGTCTTGCTGAAAATCAGTATGTCGTCCAAGTACACGACCACAAATTTTCCAATGAATTCCCGCAGGACTTCATTCATCAGTCTCATGAATGTGCTCAGCGCGTTTGTCAAACCAAACGACATGACCAGCCATTCGTACAAACCCTCGTTTGTCTTGAATGATGTCTTCCATTCATCTCCCTCTCTCATCCGGATCTGATGATATCCGCTCTTGAGATCTATTTTGGAAAAATAATTTGCCCCACTTAGGCAATCCATCAAGTCATCCATTCTCGGCAGTGGAAATCTGTACCTGATGGTAATTTTATTTATCGCCCTGGAGTCTGTACACATCCTCCAGCCTTCATCCTTCTTTAGACTCAGTACCGTTGGAACGACACACGGGCTAAGACTTTCTCGGACTAGTCCCTTGTCCTGCAAATCCTGTACCTGCCTCTTTACTTCCTCATTCTCCTGAGGTGTCAGCCTGTACGCTGCCTTGTTTGGCAAACTTGCTCTGGGTATGAGGTCAATATGGTGACTCACACTCCTCACCGGTGGCAACGAATGAGGTAGTTCATCCACGATGATATCAGTGAACTCTCCTAGCAGTTCCTGAATCTCTTCTGGCAAGTCATCCACTCTTGTGCTTGTCAGAACAATTTTCGGCTTCCTGACCACAAAGAATTGTGGGTCTTTATCTTTCTCTATCTCTGTGAGAAGCTCTTTCCCACTCATGAGAAGTATCGTGCTGCTAACTTTCGGTTTCACTTCTTTATATTTTATCGGCAACAATTTATGACTTCTTCCATCCTTATCTAAGGTATATGTGTTCATCCTCCCATCATGAACAACATTCCTATCATACTGCCATGGTCTACCCAGCACTATGTGACATACATCCATGGGAATGACATCACACAGAATCTCATCATGATAATTCCCAATTTTAAATTTAACTAAGCATTGTTTAGTGACACTTACCCGGTGTCCTTTCTGTAACCACGAGACTTTATATGGACTCGGGTGCTTAGTTGTTTCCACCTTCAATTTCTCCACCATCTCAGATGAAACGAGATTGTCAGTGCTCCCACTGTCAACTATGACCTTGCACTTCCTGTCCTTGGCTGTACAAGCCATTCTGAACAGTCTGCTCCGCTGCACTAAGCTATCCACCTCTTTCTCATGTGCCAAAAGAATCTTGTGCATCCCAAGCGATCTTCCGCTGTCCTCATCCTCGCTCTTAGCATCACGCCTCTGTTGCACCTCAGCGATGTGAGATTTTCCTCTGTCCATCTTCCTCTCTGGACAGTCAACGGCCTTGTGTCCATCCTTTCCACATGTGAAACATGTGATAACTCCTCCACGGCCTCTTCCTCTACCTCGGGTACGAGGAATTACATTGGTGTCAGCATATCCACCACCCTGCTCAGTATGCTGCCTCCTCGACTTAGTATATTGTTGCCTTTGTTCAACTTGTGCCTTCCTTTGCTGTGAGATTCCACCCTTCTCAGCCTTTCCCTGAGATCTCTACCACTCCTCCTTGGGCTTCTGCGCTCATTCTTGGGCAATCGTTTTGCCTCTGGGATGACTTCGTCCTCGCCCTCGCTGACGTTGCTTGCAGTTCAGCTTTTCTTCGGCTTTTAGAGCCATCTGGTACACATCCTCAACTATTCGGATGGTCAGCATGCTCAATTCATCCTGAATGTCATATATCAGACCATTCAGATACCTCGCCACCTTTTCGTCATCACTCTCCTGATGACTAGCTCGAATGTTGAGCCTGTAAAATTCCTCGGTGTACTCCTTCACCATCATCAAATTTTTTCTCAGGTTCTGCATGTGCCTGAACAGGGTGATCTGGTAGTCTTTCAGAATGAACTTCGCTTTCATCTTAGCGATCATCCGATCCCAACTTTTGATCTTTTGTTTTCCTTTGCAGCACCTGTCTACCTGCAGCTCGTCCCACCATAAGGCTACATGTCCCTTCAACTTCGTGACAGCATGTCTTACCTTCTTGTCCTCTTCGATGTCTTCGTAATCGAAGTAGGTGTCGAGTGCTCAGATCCAATCCAACAACTCTTCTACATTTATACTTCCCTCATAGATGGGAATGTCCATCTTGGTCTTAGAGCTCATCCTGGCAATGGCTCTGATCAACCTTTCCGTTGATGCATCTTCCACTGTGACCCCTTCTGCTTCGTGTCCAGCTTCTTCTTCAACCTTAGAATCGCTAAACTCCCCTGCGCCAGTTTCGCGTCTTTACGTAGTCTCCATATCCTCGAGCCTTGCTTGGAGATATCGCATCTGTCTTTCTATCTCTGGGTTCCCTACTGCTCTACCCCTTCTTCGCGCATCCCTATCTTCACGATCAGGTGACTGTCTCTCCCTTCTCGGCAGCATGGTGTATCTGCTTCTCTCTACTACCTGAATAAAGAGAACTCCACTTCCGGCTCTGATACCACTCTGATGCAAGTCGTGAGTATCAGAGTGCTTTTCTGTCCTCTTTCACTCCTCTCACCTGAAATATACAGACAAGATCTTCAATGGCTCTGATACCACTCTGATGCAACCCACCCTCGATGGCACAGTCGCTCTCACCAGGACCTTCTCTTTCCACGGGCCCGAAGAACTCAATGGTTCTTCCCTCTTCCTATTGGATTCTTTGCACCCATAGTTCACTCCTCTCTATCCTCCTTTACTCTACTCGGGGCTCGGAACTTTGCCTCTCTCCCTACCAACCACTCGCGATTCCCACTCCTGATACCCGATGCGCCGAGATGCCGAGACTCGCGATCTCGCGATCTCGCGGTTCTGCTTCTCGCGAGTTCATCCGAACTTCACCTCGACTTCCGAGGCCCGAATATTCGATACCCAAGTATTGTTGCCTCGTCTTCTCGTGAATTCGCAACTTATGAGACTAGTCGCTTGGCCCTTCAACTCCCGAGACCTGATGTCCCGAGGTCAAGTGTCACCTGTCCCTCTGACAGATCGACGACTTCCATGGAATCTGGAAATCGCTACCCGCGATATCGACGTGCATGCAACTCTTACACTCATCAACCCCGATATGCCGATATGCGATGGCAAATGGGTTCTACTTACGCTTGAAGGTTACATCTCTCCCAGGGTTTTCAAGTCGTCGATTCTCTTCCTCTTGAAGATTTCTTCACTCCGAAACTTCTCCCGTTCGGGGCTTCTCCTGGGTCTATTCCACAGTACTTGTAGGGAACTCTCCCTCCTGAGCTTTCACCAACTTTCTACTCAGAATCACTCTGATCTCAATTCTTCCATAAAATCACATATGCAGCATATGAAAGGATTAGGTAACAAGAAGAAAATATGCAAAGGCATAATGCCAACAACACACAGAAAATAAACATGTCCATGGAATTGACTCAAAGCTTTTCTTGTCCTCCTCTTCCCAGGCCTTCCTCTGAGACTTCAATTCAACCTGTCCTTCACCTGCACAGTTCAAATAATGCAACACAGCTTCTGGGCAAACCGAGATGAGAGTTTAACTGTCCAGCCTACTCAACGCACTCTATGTGGAGGAATTGCACTTCACTCTATGCAGGAATATCCTGGCTTAGACAGAGAAACGATTGAAACTCATTCTCTCATTCCCTTAGATTTCGAACCTGCCATGCAATCACATATGCAGCATATAGACAATAGACAAAACAACAAGCAAATATGCAACAGCATAATATCAACAACACACAAAGAATAATCATAGCCATGAAATTGAATCAAAGCTTTACTATTAATTCAATATCTGTACATGGGGATTCTTCACCAGTTCTCTGAGTTGCTCTCTTCCTGCTCCTGAATGCTAATGCCCTGAATTATGAAATGATACAATGTACAAGGAGGGTGGCTATATTCCGTTTTCCCTCTCGAAAGAAAAACTGTCTAATCTACAATTAATTCCTACCTAATAGCATTAATTCTAATAAATGCCTTCTTATCTATTAATTCAATACAAGTGCGCTCAGCTTTGAATGCCTTCATTTAAATGGTGGCGTAACAATCTTCAAAGAAATTCAAAAAGTATGTGCTGGCGCTGTCCAGTTATTCTCTTTTTCCTTCACGTGTTGGCTCGCTTGATGAGTCGTATATGCTCCTGCATCACATCACTTCTACCATCAAATATGTGACCTTAGAATGAATGGACCATACTGAATATGAAATTACACTATTTTAATTGCACTAAAAATACATTCTTCCCCTCAAGGATTGGGGGGCCAATCATTGTATATCCTATAGCTTCTTTGACCGACATACCAATTAGGAAGGTAATAAGGCTCCACAACCAACAATCGACCACTTGGAGACTGATCATAACAACTCCACTATTGTTGTACATGTTGTACAATGATCCACCTTGGACCTAGAAAATTTCCCATCTTCACCTTAATGCTTTAAAACCAACTGAAACTGACAGGAACTTTGTTTCTCCCTAGTTACTACCTTTGTTAGCATGTCTACATGATTTTGGCTAGTATGTATCTTTTCCAAATTTAATTTTCCATATTCCAAAATGGACCATATCAAATGGTACCTGATGTCTATATGCTTACTCTTATAATTGAAGGATAATTTCTTTGAAATAAGAATGGAAATCTCGTTATCACATTACAACCTATTATTCTCTTGTTGTTTTCTAAATTCCTTAATAAACCTTTGTAGACAAATCATATATTTTACAGGAAGATATCTCTTACATGTTGGAATATGATCCACCTTGGATCTAGAAAATTTCTCATCTTCACCTTAATGCTTTAAGACCAACTGAAACTAAGAAGGAACTTCGTTTCTCCCTTGTTATTGGCTTTGTTAGCATGTATACATGATTCTGGCTAGTATGTATCTTTTCCAAATTTAATTTTCCATCTTCCAAAATGGACCATATCAAATGGTACCTAATTTGTATATGATTACTCTTATAATTGAAGGATAATTTATTTGAAAGATGAATGGGACTCTGGTTGTCATAGTACAACCTATTATTCTCCTGTTGCTTTCTCAATTCCTCAATAAACCTTTGTAGCCAAATCATATCTTTTACAGGCATATATCTTTTACATGTGGACTATGATTCACCTTGGACCTAGCAAATTTCTCATCTTCACCTTAATTCCTTAAGACCAACTAAAACTGAGAAAGAACTCTATTTCTCCCTAGTTACTACCTTTGTTAGCATGTCTACACAATTATGGCTAGTATGTATCTTTTCCAAATTTAATTTTCCATCTTCCAAAATGGACCATATCAAATGGTACCTGATCTATATATTCTTACTCTTATAATTGAAAGATAATTTATTTGAAATATAATGGCACTCTGGTTGTCATAGTACAACCTGTTATTCTCCTATTTCTTTCTCAATTCCTCAATAAACCTCTATTGACATGTTTATAGGTAGAGTGTTCTTATCATTGATGGCAATAACAACAATGACGTTGGCATATTAGAAACAATGGTGACAAACAAGAAAGCAACAATGATATCATTGGGAATGATGAGACCATGAGAAATTTTTGTCTACCATCTCAGGAGGACAAGCACAGGGTACAAATTTGGATTTTTCAGATAGCCATAGTTTATCATGAAGGATGCAAGGAGCATGCATAGGATTCCTTAGACTATGTGAGTTTGTAGGAGGAATCAAAGCTCAAGAGGAAGAGTGCAGAGTTGCAGGAAGAGAGAAAGTGTGTGCTAGAGTCGAGGTTAACTTCACTTCCAAAGCTCAGGAGAGATAGAACTTTCTAGAAGTGTAGATGAGGTCCAAGAGATAGACTCCCACGAGGAGAAAAGGTCAATACCTTTGAACACTTAGAAAACCTTCTAAGTCAGAGATATCAGAAGCTCAAGAGAGAGTGAAAGCGATCATTGGATCAATGATCCAGATGACCAACAACCATTTGATTGAATCAATTGAAGGATAGGATAAGTGGGAAAAAATAGTTGAGAATTTGATTATCTAAATTCCTGTCAGTCATCGGATCACTTTCAAGTGGAAGGACAGGATAAGCTAGAAGAGCTTCATTGTAGACATATCGAGCCATTAATCTAGGAACATTATCGATGAACAAAATTTATTTTGGGTATAAATATGCGAGGAGGTTAAGCTCTGGTAAAATCTCACTTCATATTTTTCAATTTGAGATTTGAAATCCCTGAAGTATGGACACCTGGAGAGCTGAAATAAATCCTTGACTATTGGATCATCCGAAGTAAATTTCAGTCCTCAAATCATTATAAAGTGGAAGGATAGGATAATTTAGAAGAAGGGAACGTTAATCTCAATGGCCAATAATTGGACACTCAGATCTATGGTCGACAGTGCATATCAGACCACCCAGAGCATTCTTCCTGTAACCATAGGGGGGGATCCAAATTGGTGGTATTTTCCATGTGGTACCCTCATACATGTCACCTTCTTGTCAACTCAGACCCCCCT
>SNQJ01S0036385.1:138554-186575 GCA_010110895.2 Picea sitchensis
ATCAAAGTGCTTTTGCAAAACTTCAAACTATTACCACTTTATACGAAATCAAACTCATGATATTGCCAATGTGATTTTAGCATAATCGAAGTGTCAAAACATTGCAACCAATAATCATATGAAATTGATAAGTTAAGAGTTCAAAATAATAAGAATTGAGTCTCAACCAAAATGAATTATGTCACCTAAGACATTAAGCATAACTCATGACTTAACATTCCTAATAGAGAAATCGAATTGTGCAATTAAAGTGAATGGATACAGTTTGAAAGAACCTTTTGCAGTGAAGTGATAAACCAATGGTCAAACGTCTTTCAACAAATCAATAAAAGACGACAATAGTCCAGACAACGAGAGAAGTGTTTTCACACTTTCAGTTGTGAAAAATCAAATTGAAATCAAATTGCAATTGTCGTGAAAATGAAGCAAATGTCATGAAGCACAATGCGATGATGATTTGTCGTTTAGAAGACAAGAGGTGTAGGCAACATTTTTCTAGTAATTAAAAAAAATGAGTTGGCTGCCAACAACGTGTCAATGGAGTTTCAACTCTAGAATTTTGGCGAATGGGAGAAGAGATGTTTGATATTTGAAACTCCCGGAGCCTGGATCATGAAGTAACTCTCAGTTGTTGATTTAGGAAGGGTAGATATGATCCGTGGACTTGAGTGGACAGATATGAACCATCATTTCAGGAGCACAATAGTGTAGCAGAACAATGATAAGACTGGTAAGACATTGTTAGATAATGTATCACTATACAAATTTTAGTAACAAAGATTTATATCTCAAGGTGGTAGGGTAGTCCTAGGGAGGACTGTTGTCCTCAGAGTTTCAAGTGGGTTCTTGAACACAGGGAGTTTTAGCTTCCATCTGGTTGCAGACAGAAAAACCAAGGTGGTAGCATGGTGCAAGGGAGAGATATTGTTCTATGTTATACATGTTGGTGCTTGTGTAACTGGAAGTTTATGCTTCCATCCATTTGGTGTTGGAACACTCTGGGATTTGGTGCTTCCTTCTAGTGGGTTTTAGAGAATTGAGAGAGTTGGGTCTCTCATCAAGTTGTAACTTGTACAGGTTGGTTCCTATGTGACTAGAAGTTAGTGCTTCCATCCAGTTGATGTTGGAACACAAAGGGAGTTGGTGCTCTCAATAGGTTTCTTCTTGTAAAACAGAGCCGGTAGCCTCAAAAGGAGTTTATGCTCATAAGAATGATAATGTACAAAAAATAAAGACTACTTATCATATTAAGAAGAAGAGGCTTTCCCCCTTTATGGGTTTCCTCAGGAATATTTGAATTTGTGTATTTCATGTGTGTGATTGATGTTGAATATTCTATTGCTTACTTCTCTACATTATTTTGATCATAATTGTGTGTTCTGTAATCATTTTAAAATGGGAATAATTTTTTAAGCACAGTAACAACTGATTCACCCCCCTCTTAGTTGTTTAACAATTGGTATTAGAGAAAGTTCCCTTTATTTAAGGGTAGATTCTAGAGATTAAACATGACTATCCATGAAGTAAATTCAACCAGCAAGGCCCCTCTATTCAATGGAACAAACTTTTCCTTCTGGAAAGGTAGGATGAGAACCTACATAATGACTTTAGGTGCAGATGTCTAAGATGTGGTAGAGACTGGTTATATAAAGCCAATTGTACTAACTTCTAAGAATGACAAGATAGAATTTAGCCTCAATGCTAAGGCTATGAATGTCATTCTGATTGGGCTTGCAAAAGAAAAATTTGTAAACATTATGCACTTAGAATCTGCCAAAGAAATGTGGGACAAACTCATTAGTAGTTATGAAGGTGAAGAGAAGTACAAATCCAAGAGATTTGGTAAAAATACAAGTTTGTGTAAACAATGATGACTCTTCAAGAGACACGGATAGTGACTCTTCTTGTGAAGATTAGGTTAATGAATTTATGCTTATGGCCAAAGAGGATTATGATAATAAAATAACAGGAATTGATTTTAATGATGAAGAAGTTGTGGTTGACTTGGAAGGAGAAATGATAATTTCTTTAGAAGAGATTGATAGACTTTGACTTAAGAAGAGAAAACAAAAAAAGTTGTTGATGTAGTTTGAAAAGAATGGTAAAGAACCAAGTGAGGATTTTGTTTTGTTAAAAGTATAATTAGAAGAAGCAAAGATAATAGAAGATATTCTAATACAACAATTAGTAGATAAGAAGGTGAGATGTAAAGCTCTGGAAGATGAAATAGTGAAAACTAGAAAAGAGTTGGAGAAGTTTCAAGCCTTGTATCACCAGAATCTGTCAAGTATCAAAGCCTCGTAAGGATTAGCCACCTTTTTGAATCAGCAAAGGAATCGAAAGTTGAAAACTTGTTTGGTTTATGAAGATGGATCAAGTAGTGGTCAAACAGGCAACAAACAATCCATCAAGTTTGTCAAATCTACAACCAATGACAACAACAAATCAGTAGAAACAAAGGAATATAATCAACCACCAAGGAGGAGTAAAGAAAAAGGTGCCATAACCAAATATATAGAACAAATAAATAATACACCCTCTGCTCAAGGAAATCATTAGCATGGAATAAATCGACCTGCTTAAAGAAGACAACCATTTTCCAGGTACAAATATTTTTTCTATGGATATTGTTTCTACTCTTCTAACTTTGCCCACAAAGTTGCAAATTGTTCCTTGAGATTTAGACATGGGAAAACAAGACACCCAAGGAATAAATATCTACCACAACAAAGAATGAGACAACTAGGTAAACAACAACCACATATTGCAAATTGACAAAATAAGTTTAGAGACATGCAACTGAGGAGGTCAAGAAATAATAAACAATCAATGAGTAGAAAACGTTGCACCAATCACTTTGACATATTGAAAAATGAGATCGAATTCTATAATTTTCATAACTTTGGCAAAAAAGATGAAAATTGCCATCTGAAGAATTACAAAGCAGATACAAGGATAAAACCCTTAGTTAAAAATGCCAACACATGGAAAAAGAAATATAGTGAAAAATTTTGTCTAGTACTTTCAGCTCAAAAAGATGAATACCCCTGGTATATAGACAATGGATGTTCCAAACATATTAGTGAAGACAAGGATAAGGTTTTGTCTATAAGTAAAAGAGAAACATGAAATGTGACCTTTGGAAATGATGAACTAGGTAAAATCAAGGGTAAAGGGATAATGAGTTTGAATAATGGCAAAGGATATGCCCACAATGTTCTGCTTGTAGATGGGCTGAAACATAATTTTCTCAGTGTAAGTAAAATGTGTGACAGAGGTTGTGACGAGGTGTTCACGTCCAAATATTGTAAAGTAAAGAATGTAAACTCAAGAAAAGTGGTGGCTAAAGGAATAAGGACAAATAATGATGTTGATATTGAATCCTCCCCTGAAACTAAAGAAGACTCGGATACAATAAAAGAATATTCTGTTAGAATTTATCCCATGGAAGAAGTAGACAAAGAATCATGTCATGAGATGGAAGCATAAGTTGTGAATATTAGAAATAAGGTTGAGAAGTCAAACACCCAAATCAAGTTATTGAATAGATCTGTGACCCTGAATGCGATCTTGAATAGTCGTAGATCACCAAATGAGAAATCTAGTCTTGGATACAACAAGGAAGAAAGAAGTACTCCTAAGAAACATGATGCAAGCCTTTCATTTGTAAAGGGTTAAGACAAGTCTGACAAAGGTACTTCATTTGTAAAAAGGGAAAGAAGGTATGACTCAGGTGCTTCATGTTCAAATAATGAAAGAAATACTACAATATTTAGAAGATAAAATCAAGGAAGAAACCCATAAGCTACCCATACACCTCAAAGTAAGTTTAGAAGAGAGACACCTTCATGGATGAATCAAAGGAGGTATGAGAGTGTATGTAATGGTTATTGTTTTTCCTTGTGATGGATATGGTCATAAAAAAATTGGATTGTAGGAATCATAGAAGAACAATGAAGTTGAAGTAATAGAAGATCAAAAAACAATGTTCAATAAACTAGGACACTCACATATGTGGATAGCAAAGACTGAACAAATGAACATGAGTGAAGTTAATTGTTGCAAAAATAAATGCATTCATGTGACAAGCATAGTATAAACTTTCTCAGATGAATTTAGAGCAATGTACAGTAAAGAAGCATCTTGTATAAAGACGAATACATCTGGTTAGAGATCGATGAGAATCAATGGGAAGATCCAAGGGTCGATTGAAAAATATGAGCTACGATTGGGCAGTGTTCTAGTAGGACAACGACATCTACAACAATAACATTCTGATGTACAAAATGATATACATGACATCCTGTAGATATAACAAGAGCATAAACCTTGTCAGAAAGAGCTAACCTTTTAACAAAGAAGGAGAATAGTCAAAAGCAGAGAGAGAAGAGTGACACGGGGAGTCATTCAGTTATGGCAATAAAAGGTTGATGAAGGAGTGCCAGTAAGAGAGGTGAAAAATATTGAGTCTACTACAGAGGACACAGCTAAAGATGAAGATGAACAGGTCCAAGAATCTAGTATTTCATTCCAAAACCAAGCTCATCCCCATAAAATACCATTTTCTAAGAGAGTAGGTCACCAATAAGATTGTTCAGGCTCATTACATTCCAAACACATAAAAAATTGCAGACATCTTCACTAAACCCCTAGCCAAGACACCATTTGAATATCTCTTTCAGAAGTTGGGTGTCATCTCTTCTCTCACCTAAAAGAGTCCATCCTATCAGTGGGAGTTTGTTTTGGTTGAATATCTGATACCTCTAAAAATTAATGCAACAACTGAGGGGGAGCATGTTTCTTTGACATTGATGTCAAAGGGGGAGAAAAGGTGTGTTTTGGATGCTACAATTGGAGGTATAAGTAGAAAAGTGTAGTCCTTCAAGGTTTCCATCAATGCCAAAGGGGGATATTGTTGGGATTTTTATAGGCAGAGTGTGATTGTCATTGATGGAAAGAACAACAACGATGATGAAATCCTTACAAGAAAGAACAACAGTGACGTTGGCATATTGGCAGCAATGATGACAAATAGGAAAGAAACAATGATAGAATCGGGAATGAAGAGACCATGAGAAATTGTTGTCTACCATCTCAAGAGGACGGGAACATGGCACAAAGTTGTATTTTCTAGATAGATAGAGGTTATCATGAGGGCCACAATGAGCATGTGAAAGATTCCTTAAAATCCATGAGTTTGCAGAAGGAATCAAAGCTCAGGAGGAAGAGTGCAGAGCGCAAGTGTGTGCTAGGGTGGAGGTTAACTTCATTTCCAAATATCAAGAGAGATAGCGCTTTCTAGAAGTGCAGAACAGGTCCAAGAGACTGACGCACAGGAGGAGCAAAGGTAGAGACCTTTGAACACTTAGAAAAAATTCTAAGTCAAAGAGATCAAAAGATTAGGAGAGAGAGAGATGGTGGCCATTGGATCAACGATATAGATGGCCAACAACTGTCCTATCAAATCAATTGAAGGATAGGATAAGTGGGGAAAAACGGTTGATAATTTAATTATCCTAATTCTCATTAGTCGTCGGATCACTGTCAAGTGGAAGGACAGGATAAGATAGAAGAGTTGAATCATAGACAAATCAAGCCATCGATCTAGGACCATGATCGACAAACAACATTTAATTCGGGTATAAATATGTGAGGAGGTTAAGATCCAGAAAAATCTCACTTCATATTTTTCAGTTTGAGATTTGAAATCCCCGAAGTATGGAGACCTAGAGAGCCGAAATCAATCCTTGACCGTCAGATCATCCGAAGTAAATTTTAGTTGTTAGATCATTGTAAATTGGAAGGATAGGATAAGTTATAATAAGGGCACTCTAATATCAATGGTCGATAATCGGGCACTCAGATCTATGGTCGACAGGGAATATCAGACCCCCCGAATCGTTTTTCCTTTAACCATGGGGGGGGGTCCGATTTGGTGGTATTTTCGATGTGGGACCCTCATACGTTTCACATTGATGTCAACTCAGACCCCCCTCACTCATTACCACTTACTGCCTAACCCCACCTCCGAGTAAACCACCAAACCACTCATACATACCACCTTAATGGTTGAACATCACACTCCACTACCCGCTACACATCACACTCCACTACTACACTCTGACTCCACACTGCACTACGTTTCCTACATGTCTCACCCACATCAACAAACCACCTCATTAAGGACATGGGAAAATAATATGCATACTTCAAAGGGAAGTAAAGTTTGGTACTTGAGATTTTAGAAGTCCAAAGACCCGAAGGAGATCTCGACCGTTGATCAAGAAAGGGATGAAAAAACTGTTGATTTGGTTGAAAGGTAAAATTCCTGAAGTGAATGAGGATCATTGATATAATAAGGACATGCATCAATGGATTGTCAACTCCAAAAGTTTGGTGCATGGGAGAAGCGAGGTTTGAGATTTAAAACTCCCAGAGACCGGATCACGAAGTAACTCTCAGTCATTGATTTAGGAAGGGTATATCTGATCCACAGACTTGAGTGGATAGATATGAACCATCAGTTTAGGAGCAACATCAATATTGTGAGATCGACGGTACCGTCAAACTACGGGGCCAGAACATGCTCGATTCTTAATTTCTCATGAGTGGGCCGCAATAAAAACCACGGTTTTGGAGAAAGGACGCATGGAGGCTCGTAGTGAATTGTGGGGTGAAAATCGGGTTTCCCTCAAACCACCTTTGGACACACATGCAATCGTGTGTTCAATTGAGATAATCTCCCTAGGTCATATAAAAATAAGGAGCTAACAATCGCTAGACCAAGATTGCAAAGCGCTCGGAAGTTAGGCCTGTGGTCACACCCATGGTCACATCAGCGAAGGTTAAGGGAGGAGCTAGTACGTCGCTAGGATCCACTTCAGATATCGGGAGTTGGGAGAATCAAGATGTATCATAACAAGATTCCCAAAGTCATGAGTCACAAAGCGCCTGTTGGTTAGGCGTATGGTCACCATCGATGGTCACGTGAAGGAAGGTGCTTAGAAGCCAAAGAAGCCAAAATGACTCTCTATAAATTACATAACGAAGTGATTGTATCTTCCAGAGAATTTCAAAAGATTCTAGGTGATTGCTATAGGAGTTGAAGAGTCTCAAGGTAACTTCCAGTGGAATGAAGACTCATCATAGAAACAATTGACAGATGGAAAAGTGTCGAAGACTGTAACTACCAGAAAAACCAAAGAATCTCAAGATAAAGACCACTCATGAAGAACAAAATCATCATAATCACCAGAGAGGATGAAGAATTGAGTATATTATCTAGCATAGGACTTGGCAGGGATGATTTTAGGGGCTAAATTTCGCTCATGGGCTAATTTTCCATGGTTTTTCCAAAAATGAGATTCGCTATTTTAAAAATGATTTGCCCAAATTCTATAGTATAAAATCATTTTACCTTAAAAATAGCCGAAAATTTATAAAAACTATATAAAATAGTTAGAAACTTGAATATTTTTACAAAAATATCGCCAAACATTTATAGTTGACATATGAAGGATTAGTAAGATTCGCCAAGGTTTCTACATTTTAAAATAAATTTCCATCCTTAAAATCATCCCTGGGACTTGGCATGATAAATATACACATAACATAGAAGATATGGTTGCTTCTTTTGATAGTTATTCATGTGGGTAGAAGTAGGTTGTGCATAAGATATGAAGCACACAGAAGAGGCGTAGTGCATAGAATGGAAATGGTGCATAGAGCATAAGATGTATAAGAAAAAGATATAACAGAGATACATATATGAGAGGGGAAGAGAAATCCTAGGTGCACATGCAAAGATAGAGTAGAAGTATTTAAAGCACAAGAATATGAAAGTAGGAAGACACTGATGCAGGCAAAGAACAACAGTGTAGCAAAACAATGATAAGAGTGGTAAGCCATTGTTAAATAATGTATCACAATATAAATTTCAATAAAAAATATTTATATCTTAGGGTGGTAGGGTGGTGCTAGGGAGAACTTTTGTCCTTAGAGTTTCAAGTCGGTGATTCAACACGGGGAGTTGTAGCTTTCATCTAGTTGCAACCAAAAAAACCAGGGTGGTAGGGTGGTGCAAGGGAGAGATATTGTTATCTATTATACAAATTGGTTCCCGTGTAACTAGAATTTTATGTTTCCATCCAGTTGGTGTTGGAACACTGAGTGAGTTGGTGCTTCCTTCTAGTGGGTGCTAGAGAATCGAGAGATTTGGTGCTCTCAACAAGTTGCAGCTTGTACATGTTGGTTCCTGTGTGACTGAACGTTGGTGCTTCCATCCAACTAGTGCTGGAACACAAAGGGATTTTGTTCTCTCAGAAAGTCGTTTCTTGTAAAAAATAGGTGGTAGCCTCAAACGACGTTGGTGCTCATAAGAATGATAATGTACAGAAAATAAAGACTACTTATCATATCAATAAGAAGAGGTTTTCTCCCTTTATGGGTTTCCTCAGGAATATCTGTCTCTGTGTATTTCATGTGTGTGATTGATGTTTAATATTGTATTTCTTAATTATCTGCATTATTGTGATCATCATTGAGTGTTCTGTAATGAGTTTAAAATGGGCATAATTGTTTAAGAATAGTAACAACTGATTCACCCACCCACCCCTCAGTTGTCCAACAGTCTACATGATTCTGGCTAGTATGTATCTTTTCCAAATTTATTTTTCCATCTTCCAAAATGGACCATATCAAATGATACTTGATTTGTATATGCTTACTCTTATAATTGAAGGATAATTTCTTTGAAAGGTGAATGACACTCTGGTTGTCCCAGTATGACTTGTTATTCTCCTATCCAAATCATATCTTTACTAGCGTTTGTAGTAACAACATATTTTTCTTTCGTTGTTGAAAGTGCACCAACCTTTTGTAGTTTCAAAATCCAACTTACTTTTGTTCCACCTATAGTAAGAAAATATTATGTAGCGATCCTCTTGTTATATTTATCACCTGTGATATATGAATCAACATACCCCTGTAGAATAATGTTTGAATCTCCAAAACATAATGCATGAGTACTAGTACCCCTCAAATACCTAGGAATCTACTTTACTGCCTCCCAATGTTCTTTACCTGGATTTTTCATATGCCTACTCACAACACACTCTGCATGTGGGTAAAATCATGAATATGCGTGTCTATTTTCCTTTTTTTTGAGAAAATAAAATATATTTTCATAATTTTTTCAACTTCTGGTAAACAAAAGTATTCTTTTTATTTAAAATTTCACCTTACAGTAAAAACAAAACTTGCCATGAAATTTGTTATCTTTATGTTGACTGTTTTTTTCATTCTTTTTATTGACATTTGATATGTGAATTTAGCAATTGTTTGACAATATGTTCCCTAAAAATGAAGGGATGGATAATGAGTTATGTTCTTAGACACAAATGTACTCATTATTAAACTTGTGTTTATGAAAAATGAAATATGCTGCAACAATCTAAACAAACTCTATCAAAGTATGACTATAGTTTTGAATTTAATGGATGAATATTACAATTTCTATCATTTTTTGAATTTGACCAATCTGAAAAAGTTTTGTAATTTAAACATGCATAATGAGACTCCATGTATGTTCTTTAATTTTGATTTAAAATTAAAATCTAATAATACCCTTTTTAAGAGGACAGTGAAACGTTCCGTAATATAAATTTTCCATAATTTTCACCTATGTATTATTGGAGATATTTATTCTTCATTTTACTGAATCATTATGTCATTTACAAATAATATGTAGACATGTTTTTATAAAATTAACTAAAATTACTAAAAAACAATTAAAATGAATACAAATCGTATCACACAAAAGTAGAGTCAATTATGAAAATGTTGGTACTTGTTCTAAAACTAGACACATAGTATTTTAAGGAGTTCACTCCTCCCTAAGTTGGGGTAAGATGAAGTGAACACATGCTTTTCTGAGAAGTTCCATAGTTACAGGTTTGTGGTCGAACTGTTAGTTCATCCAAAACTTAGTGTTTTTCCGTTGAAAGTTAGTTTTAATGGATAAACTAAAATTATATTCAAAATTTATGTTATATTTCTCAAGGGTGTCATTATATTTAACTTTCGACCAAAAGTTTTTTCAATCAAAAAATTAAAGAGTTTGGCCGAAAAACGTGATTATCAATTTTCACGACCCAATTCTTATGAAAGTGTTACCCAAGTTTTTCATTTTACCCATGTATAATATTTGGTCTTGTGCACACTGTGACATACATAAGGTTTCCAACTGTTGAAGAATAACTGACCATGGACATGTATTTTATCTTCTCATGTTTCTCGAGGTAGATCTCCTTTGTTAATTTGAAATTGTTGGCCAAAGGTGTGCTAACTAGTTTTTCATTTTGTATTGTAAACCACTCCAATACCTTCTCTATTTTCTCACCCTGAGACAATGTCAAATTGTGATTTTTCCTATCTCTTGTTATTCTCATACCAAGGATTTTCTTTGCAACACCCAAATCCTTCATCACAAATTAATTAGCTAATTTCTTCTTGAGCACATTTATATCCTACATGTTAGACCCTACAACAAGAATATCATCTACATACAATAGAAAGATAATATATATTCCATTTTCTAGCCTCTTAAAATAAATGCAATGATCATAATGACATCTACTATAACATTGTTTTGTCATAAACCTCTCAAAATTCAAATACCACTTCCTTTGATCTTCCTTTAGGCCATGCAATATCTTCTTCAATATTCATACCAAATTCTCATTCCCTTTGACCTCATACCCCTATGGTTGCTTCATATAAATCTCTTCATCCAAATCCCTATGGAGAAAAGTTGTTTTTACATATAATTGTTGAATATGAAAATATTATACATCCACAATATTTAAAATGGTCTTAATCGAAGTCATTTTAACAATAGGATAAAATATTTCATCAAAATCTATACCCTTCTTCTCTGAAAACCCCTTTACAACAAGTCTTTCCTTGTACCTCCTTTCTCCTCCATCTTCTTCCTTCATCCTGTAAACCCACTTATTCAACAATACTATTTTTTCTATAGGAAATTGAACCAAGTCCCAAGTCTGGTTATTTACCAAGGAATAGTTTTCCTCTTTCATGCATTTCTCTCACTTCCTTTTAGTGTCTACCTGCATTTCCTCTTCATAAATTTATGGTTCACCAGAATCAATCAACAATAAATAATACAATTAAGGAGAGTATCATTCACGGGGTCTACTTAACCTAGTAGATATTATAACAACACTTGTAGGAGTTTGAGGTACCTGCTACTCCTGCTGTTGTACATTTTGATCTTTTGGTGCCTTTGGAGTTTCTTTTTTGGTGATCTCATCAAGCACTGTGTATTTTCATTTTTATACTTCCTATTTCATTTCCTGCAACTGATCTTTGTACATGACCTTCTCGTTAAATATGACATATCTACTCCTAATGATTTTTTGTTTTTCATAATCCCATAAGTGATAACCAATGTCATTAACACCATATCTAGTAAAGGTACACTTCTTGGATTTTTCTTCAAAATTAGTTTTATTTTTTTTATCAATATTGGCAAATTCTTCATAACCAAAAGTCTTAAAAAATGAATAGCTTACCTTTTTACCTTTCCATGCCTCCTCTAGAATGACACCATCTAAATAAATTGAAGGTCCTATGTTTATTAAGTAAATAGTAATATCTACAACATATGCCTAGAACTGTAAGGGAAACCCAACATGCAATATCATACTCCTTTCACGTTCCATGATTGCCCTATTCATCCTTTTAGACACACCATTTTCTTGTGCTATTCCTAGAACTGTTTTTTCTCTAGGAATCCCATGGTATGAACAGTAATTATCAGACTCTTTGTTGTAGTATTCACCTCCATTTTTTGATCTGAGAAACTTCAACCTCTTTCCTATCTCATTCTCAATCAAAGATTTCCATTTCTTAAAACTATCAAAAACATCATATTTTTGTCGAATGCAATAAACCCAAGTTTTTCTAGTTACATAATCAATAAAAGTAACATAATAAAGAGATCCATCGAGAGATGACACCTGATATGGTCTCCATACATCTATATGCACAAGCTCCAACTTCTCACTCTTGTTTTCTTTTCCGAATCTGAGAAATATGACTCTCTTATGTTTTCCATAAACACAATGCTCATAGAAATCCAAATCAACTTGTTTAAGATATAGAAACAAATTCCTTTTGTGAAATATTTGCATCCCCTTCTCACTCATGTTTCCAAGCATATTATCCTACAATGTTGTATCCACTCTTGTAGAATTTAAATATATATAATAGTCAACATTAACATTACATAAATAGAATATACCTACCTTCTCTCCTTTTTCCATTACTAGTGGTCCTTTAGTGACCTTCCATGCCTTATCTGTAAATATAAATATACAACCTTCACTTGCCAACTTCACTGTCAAAATTAGATTTATTTCATAGCTGGTATGTGTCTCACCTCTTTCAATAACCATTGGTTTCCATTATTTTTCTTTATTTTTACATTACTCATTCCAACAAATTGGCATGGTTCATCATCACCCAAGTAAACATGTCCAAATTCACCTTAAACATAATCTTGAAAATATTTATTATGGGGTGTGGCATGAATTGAAGACCTTGAATATACTACCCAAGACTCATTAGTATTTTCTAAAGAAAGAATCAAAGAATATTGTAACACATCACCTATTAAATTTTCTTCCTGATTTTTCTCATGTTGTCCATCTCTTTGTTTCTTTGGAGGTATGCAATCCATTTTAAGATGTCCTTTCTTCCCACAATTCCAAAACTCTATCTTTCCTAGTCTGGATTAGTATCATCCCTTCCTATAATTCCCACACTTCCCTTGAATATTTCCTCTTTCCTTTTGTCCTCCTCTATTATCCATGGTCAACACATTACTTGATGTCTCACCTATGCTTTTTCACTGCATTTCCTCGCTAAGGATAACACCAATAACATCGTCAAATTTCAGAGTGTTTGAAATAGAGACATAGTTAGTTATAGCCATGACCAAGATGTTCCAACTTTCTGGCAATGAGAACAATATTACAAGAGCCCTAACCTCATCATAAAAGGTCACTTTTACATAACTTAGTTGATTAGTAACCATATTAAAATAATTTAAATGATCTGCAATAGACCCACCTTCTGACATATTCATATTAAATAATCGTTTCATTAGAAATACATTGTTTGAGGCCAAGGGATTTTCATATAGTCTATCCAGTTCCTTCATCACATCCTCTGTTATTTTTTCTTTTGAAATAATGAAATCCACCGACATTGCTAGGAACAATCGTATCATTCCTAGTGCCTTTCTATGAATAAATTCACATTCTTTGTCCTTGAACATGTTTGTCGAATTCTTTTCCATTTCTCCCAATGGTAGGAAAAGATCCTTTTGACATAAATAATATTCCATTTGCATCTTCCATAGTTGGTATTTTTGGTCGTTAAATTTCTCTACCCTAAACTTTCTATCTTCCACCATTGCTCCCACTTGAACCAAGAACCCTTTTTTCCTGCAAGTTACCTTTGGCTTCAATACCAGGTGTTAGAAAAATAGGATCATAGAATAATAAAATAAAAAAAATGCGGAAATAAAACACAAAAGATACACAATACAATAGAGAGATAGATATATGTGGTTCACTCAATGTGGGATATCTCCACAAGAGAAATTTCCAAGTCCTTCCTTTATTATTATCTAGAAAATGAAGGGATATAACCTACAACACATCTAATGCAACTTCATCTTCTTTCTCTCATGGTATCCTCTCTCATAATAAAATATTCACTCATATACTACACACACAACCATAATACAATTCCTTATAAAACGATGGTTTCCTTCTAGTGAAAAAAACCCTAACATAACTTCTATTGTCATATCTTTTACCTTATAATGAATGGTCTAGATTGGCTACGGAATTAAAATATTTGAATTGCATTAAAAAAACATTTCATTCCCCTAGGGGGAATAATTGTGTATCTTATAGTTTCTTTGACCTTCATATGAATTAGGAAGATAATCATGCTGCAAAACCAACATGGTGAGGGTGCATAATAGAACTTTTATTGTTAGCCTAATTTTGTGCATTGGTGAAATGTTATGTTCTAACAACTTTACTAGTTGAATGCTTTTTTGATCATCCAATTGGTATTATAATGAACTCCTTAGTTGACCTTCCAGTTGAATTTCCTAGTTGAATATTAACTATCGATTGATTGTTTCCCAAAGATCTGAAGGTGTGATGAACATGCAAATCATACTATTCTATAAAAAGGTTCAACTATTAGAAGATTTTTTTGGGTTGGTTCAAAAGCCATAAAAAATTGTATGATACATAGAAACTAATTATAAAAAAACACTTAAGTATTGACTATTACAATAATTTTTGTAGCTTACATCAAATTTTCATTTTCAAAATATACAAGAGTCGATGTCTCAACTAGAAATCCAAGTTCACCAATGAGATGTTGAATCCACATAGCCTTTGTGCCAACATGGAATACACCATGATATTTAACTTCTATGGTCGATAAATAAAATACATTTTTCCTTTTACAAAACTAGAGAATGGTTCTTAATCCAAGTATAAACACATACCCAAATGTAAACTTCCTATCATATCCATCTCTATCCCAATATGAATTGATGAAACCAACTAATTGGCTCACTATGTTACTACAATAATTTATACCAAGATGGTAAGTTCACTCAATATAATGAGAAATTATCTATGTGGATTTAAGGTGACTTTCTCATGGATCACGCATAAATAAAGAAACCACACTAATAACAAAGGAAATATTAGGTTGACTATGATTTAAATAAATAAATATACTAACACGTCGACGACATCATGTAGCATTGATTTTTGGTGAATCACTCCATTATCTTCACTCCTGATTAATAAGGAGTAGAAAAATATTTACAGTATTCCATTTTTAACTTATGTAAAATATTAAACATGAATTTAGGTTGAGAAATAAATATATTTTCATCCATTTCTAATACTTGTATACCCAAAAATAAATGCAACAATGTTGATTAAGGTTGGTTATCATTGATGTCAACCCTTGAAGAAAGTCCGGTAGAAAATTATGGTAGCACAAAGGTTTGGGTAATGGACCCAAGTTTGTTTGATGTAAAGATGAATCATTGTTGTATTGTCATGGTTGATAAGAAATACACATGGATGAACTCCAAAGTGGTCCCCTTATGGTGAAATCCCTCATGGGAAGACGCTTTGTGGATTGAGTTATCCTAGAATTATGGTTAGAGACCCCTTGCTTAATTGTGGAATAATGAGATGAAGTTCAATGAATTTGTTAGTGAAACTATCCTAGATGGATAGTGTTTTTCAGGACATTTCCAGTGGTATGTGGAACGTCACATAAATCCTCACGATCAGAGAATTATGGCCATGTGAAGTTGGAGGACCCTCATAAGTCATCTAGAAACCCCAAAAAGTCAAAGTGTTTGCAAAAGAAATTGTTTAAATAATAAAGTTAATGGAGAAATCCCTAAAATAAGGAAAGTGGGATGCTACATGAAAGTATAAAAAAGAGGTAAGTCTCTTTCATTTTAATCACACTTGAATATCATTGAATATTTATTTTTGTGAAAGGTTATTTGGGTAGGTATTATTGAGAGAGAAAAATTGCAGAAGAAAAAGTGCGGCAGGAAAAGTGTAGCAAAAAACACATGGAAGGAAAAATGCGATAGTAAAAGTGAGGCAGTAAAAGTGTAACAGAAAAATCATGGCATAAAAAGTGCGATAGAAAAATCGCAGCAAAAAAATCACGACAGAAAAATCGTGGAAGAAAAATCAGGGTAGAAAAAGTGCGGCAGAAAAATCACGGTAGCAACATATTTGGAATATATTTATGAGAGATATGGAACATATTGTTTGAGGTTTGTTTTGTGAGCTAGGGTTTATCTCTTGATATGGTATTGGATGTTCAATATTGCAGCATATATCAGATTTGTTGAGGGAAACAATTGGTATTTTGTTGTTGGTATTTGGCATATGGGTATTGGTCTTTCGATTTTGATGTGTTGCTAAAGTTGTTGGTTTATCTTGAGGCTACACAATAGTGAGGTTGTGGCACATGGTTTGATGTAATGTTTTATGGTATTTTGTTTATGAATAGAGTGATGAATTTTGTATGGTTATATTGGTGTATGTCTTTGGTAATGGTTGAGGTACATGTTGGGTACATGGTTGAGACAAGTAGTTAATGAGTTGGAACATACATGAGGTGTATATTTAATGATGTTGGTACATATTGATGAGTCATAGTTGATGTGTAGTTGATGCATGGTTGATGCATGGTACATGTTGGTTCAGGTTATTGGTACAAATTGTTTGGCACAAGTTGATTGGTACAGGTTGACAGTGGTAGTGGTTGATTAAGTGATAGTGACAGGTTGTCTACATTTGGAATTTATATTTTAGAGCGGTTGTATGGGGCAAGGACAGGTGGTTATATCCACCTTCCGGTTGTAGCCGAAGAACATAGTGGGTTGTAGCCTCCTTCTGGTTGTAGCCAGAGAATTGGGGAGTTGGAGCTTACCTAAGGTAGTAGACTGAAAAACTAGGGGGTTGGAGCCTTCTTCCAATTGCAGCTGGAAAACAAAGGAAGTTGGTGCTTCCAATGAATTTAATTTTTCAATACATACAAGAAAAAACATTATGTGTTTTTATCCCGCTTTGGGTTTCCACGTAAAAACATTGGTGTATTATGTATGTGTGTGATTGCTCATTTGTTCATTGTTTATTTAATCTGTAACTATTGGATGATAATTCTACATTGATATAACAATTGAATTTTTGGTGAAAAGGGATTAAATTTCTCTATTAATGATTCAGCCCCCCCTCTGAGTAATCCAACAATTGGTATCAACGAAGGTTCCTTCAAAAATCAGTTTAACCACTGAAAGGTAGATCATGGAGAGAAACAGGTATAATAATGGAATACCACATTTTGATGGATAGAAGTATGCATTTTGGAACATAAGGATGAAAACATATATAAAGGCACAAGGATTTGAAATTTGGAAATCAATTGTAGATGGATACACAGAACCAATGGTTCCACTGACAAGTGGCAAAGAAATAAAAATCAATCAAAATAACTCCAAAGATGCTAATGCACTTTTGAATGGTCTTGGAGAATCAATATTCACCAAAGTTGCAAATTATAAATAAACTAAATATATTTGGGACAAACTTCAAAATATTTATGAAGGAGATTCAAGAGTCAAAGCAACAAAGCTTCAAACTTACAAAGGTCAGTTCAAACAACTAAAGATGAAGGAATATGAAAATATTGTAGCTTACTTTTTACGAGTCAATGAAACAGTAAATGAAATCATGGGATTGGGAGAATAAATCAAAGAATTTGTAATTGTTCAAAAGGTACTAAGATCTCTTCCTATGAGATTTGACCCTAAGATATCAACACTAGAAGAAAGAGAAGATCTGAAATCAATAAGCATGGACAAATTAGATGGAATTTTCACAACATATGAAATGAGAATTGAATAGGAAAATACAGATATAAAATAAGCATCCTTCAAAGAATCCAAAAATTCAAAGCAAAAGGGAAAGAAAAAATAAAAAGAACATAACAACAACAATGATGTCTCGAAATATGATGAAGAAGTGGCCAACTTTGTCAAAATATTGAACAAGGGAACCAATGATAGTTATAGAGGTAAGATTCCTTTGATTTTTTTAATTTTGATGATATTGGTCATTTTGCTAACAAATTTCCTCATAAGAAAAAGAGAAATGATGAAGGTTACTCAAATAGAAAACAAACATATAAAGACAAAAGAACCACAAAGAAAGCTTTCAAGAAAATCTTATGCACCAAAGAAGACATCTCATCATCAGATAAAGATGAAGCCAGTGACAGTGAGAAAGAAAGAGTTCTATTCATGGTAGTAGAAGACTCTAATAAAGAAGACTTTGAATGAGAATATGAAGAGGCCGACGAGTAATATGAAGAAGTTGGATAAGAATATGAAGAGGCAGAAGTTGACTACTGAGAAGAATTAATGTGTGCCATAGAAGTTATCAAAAGAGAAAAGAAGAAAAAAAAGAAACTACAAGAGGAACTAGACAATAAAGACGACACTCAAGAACTAGAACAAATGATCACAAATTTTAAGGTTCAAATAGAAGAAGATAAAAGAATTGAAGAAGCACTCAAATATTAACTAGAAGAAAAATTCAAGATCATTGAAAATTTGGAAGCAGAGATTGTCACAGTAAGAAAGGATATTCAAAAGAAAAAGATGCAGAACAACTCAAAAGTTTTGGATGACATTATTAGCAGTCAAATACATCATCATGACAAGTTTAGACTTGAATACAATTAGACAGAAAAGGGATCAAGCTCCAAAAAATTAGAGAAAGAAACATATCCAAAAATCTATGCAGAAACAATCAAAGGGGATAGGAAGATCTACAAGGAATATTACAGGGACAGTCCTCCATCGAGAATATTTAGATTTTAGAATAAAAAGTCAACAAATAGGCCTCATGAAGAAGAAGAATTCATAAGAGTGCCTCCTTTTAGAAGATCTTCAACTCCCAGGTATCAAACTATATTTTTTGGTTTATGTTATGCATGTAATAATTTTGGACACAAAGATGTGAATTGCAGAGATAACGACATGAACATAAACAACTTTGAAATTCATACACAAAAGGGTTATCCAAGAAGGCCTAGAGAAACACAGAGAAGAAGTTACAACATGTTTGAATCTTTGAGCACCGAAGTGGAATGTTACAAATGTAAAAACTTTGGACACATGGAAAAATGTTACAGAATGATAGTCCCTCCTAGAGAACCACAATAGAATAACAACAGTAACAGAGAAGAACCCCAGAAAAGGACATGGATAAGAAAGAAGAATCATTATAGAAATGAAGAATGCATACTCACTCTACAAGACAAGTAGAAGAAATGTGGTTGGTATGTTGAAAGTGGTTGTTCAAAACACATGACAGATAATAGAGACATGTTTATTACATTAAGAAAGGAAATAGATGGATCAATGTCCTTCAAAAATGATGATTCAACTAAAATCATTGGAAAATGCACAGTCAGCATTGGGAACAAGAATACCAAGGCAGAAAATGTTCTACTAGTAGAAGATATGAAACATAATCTTATAAGTTTGATTCAAATGTTTGACCAAGGTCATAAACTTGTTTTCGATTCACAAAAGTGCTAGATAAGAAAAGAATGTTTAGGAAAATTGATTTCTACAGCTGCGAGAACTTCAAGCAACATATATGTGTTAAGTGAAATTGAACATGAAAAGTGTTGTCTAGGAAAGGAAGATGAAATTTGGCTATGGAACAAAAGAATGGGTTAGATACATTTTGATAACCTTGTCAAATTCAGTAAAAGAGAACCAGTCAGAGAAATGTCCCAGATCATGAAACCAACCAACACTCTATACAAGCATTGTCAACAACGAAAGCAAACAAAGACTAGCTTCAAATCAAAGGAATACTCAACGACAAGACCACTAGAAATTGCGCATACTAATCTAGTTGGACCAACTACAACAAAGGGTTTAAACTGTGAGAAATACTTTATGTTATTAGTTGATGATTATACAAGAACGACTACAGTTTTATTTCTCAAGAATAATTCAGAAGCTTTTGAAAACCTCAATATCTACAAGGAAATGGTTGAAAATGAAATGGATTCAAAAATCAAAATGCTTGAGATCTGATAACGGAGGAGAGTTCACTTCAAAGGAATTTATGGAATACTACAACATTCATGGAATAAAAATACAATTCTGTGTTGCTAGAACACCTCAACAAAACTGATTTATTGAAAGAAAGAACATGATAGTACATGAAATGGCTCAAATAACGTTAATAGATTCCAAATTGATAGATACTTTTGGAAATAGGAAGTGCATACAACAATTCACATTCAAAATAGAGTAATGATCATAAACAACATTAACAACACTCCTTACGAGTTATGCAAAGGAAAACCAACAAATGTCAATCACTTCAGAGTTTTTGGAAGAAAATGATACATCAAAAGAGAAGATGGAAAAATGGGAAAGTTTGACTATCATGTGGACAAAGGAGTACTTGTTGGTTACTCGATTACAAGGAAAGAATACAAGTGTTACAACCTCATATTGAACAAAGTTGTGGAAAGCATCAACATACCAATTGATGAAACATGTAGACTAGAATTAGAGGAAGAAGAAAATGAATCAATGGAACAACTTTACGAAGAAGAAACAAATGAGGAAAAAGAAGGGGAAGATGAATAGGATATGACAAAAGAAGAAGAGAAAGTTTAGTAAGTGCCTTCAAAAACACCTAGTAGACGAGTACAGAAGAATCATCCTTCAAATCAGATTATCAGAAACAAATATGAAGGAGTTGAGACTAGAAGAATAATGCATTCACCGGAGAAAACACACCTAGCACTCTCATATATGATTGAACCAACCTGTTTTGAAGAGGCCAACAAGGATGAATTTTGGAATAAGGCCATGGATGAATAATTGGATCAAATATATAAGAATGACACTTGGGAATTGGTTCCAAGAACAAAGGATAAAAATGTGATCGACACAAAGTGTGTATACATGAATAAATTTAATGAAGATGGGCGGGTTACAAGGAACAAATCTATATTGGTATGTAAAGGAAATGCACATGTTGAAGGAATCGACTTTGAAGAGACATTTTCCCTAGTTTCCAGAATGGAAGCAATCCAATTGCTCTTAGCTTATGCATGCTCCAAAAATATTAAAGTGTATCAGAGGGAAGTAAACTCATATTTTTTGGATGGGGAACTTGGAGAAGAAGTCTAAATTGAACAAACATAAGGATTTCAGTTGTCAGAGAACGCAAATTATGTGTGTAAATTAAAGAAGGCCTTGTATGGTCTAAAATAGGCTCCTAGAGCATGGTACTCTAGCATGGATAAATATCTACAACAGGAAGGGTTCAGAAAAGGAAGTGAAGACAACAACCTCTACATCAAGGTAAGTCAAGATAGTATCTTATTAATTGAAGTTTATGTTGATGATAATATTTTTGGTAGTGATGATGATAGGTTAAGCCAAAAATTTGCAAAGGATATGCAGAATGAATTTGAAATGTCATTACTTGGAGAACTATCCTTATTTCTGGGACTTCAGATACGTAAAAGAAACCAAGGAATTTTTATTTCTCAAACCAAGTATATCAGAGAAATGCTAAAGAGGTTCGGAATGGATGACTGCAAACCAGTTATCGCTCCCATGCAAACCAATTTCAAGTTGAGCAAAGATGATGATTCAAAGTCTACAGATCAGACACAATACAAGTCAATGATTGGTATCCTACTATATGTGACAACATCTAGACCAGATGTAATCTGGTAAGTTGGACAGGTGGCATGATTTCAAGAAGCACCAAATGAATCACATGTAATAGTAGTGAAGAGGATTTTCTGATATCTTAAAGGAACAAAAGAGTTTGGATTATGGTATCCAAAAGGAAAGGATCTATCACTTATTTCCTACACAGATGCAGATTTTGAAGGTTGTATTGATGACCAATGAAGCACCAGTGGAGCAACATTATAATTGGGTGAGTGTTTAATATCATGGTTAAGAAAGAAATATTCATCGATATCTTTATCTATAGTCGAGGCAGAGTATATTACAGAAACAACATGTTGTACACATGTTTTTTGGATGAAACAATCTCTGACATATATACAAGTTGAGTATGATGAACCCATTCCAATCAATTGTGATAATAAAAGCACCATCAATATCTCAAAGAACCCAGTGATGCACTCCAAGACGAAGCAAATTCCAATCAAGTATCACTTTCTACAAGAACATGTTGTAAAAAAGAACATCAGAGTTAAGTATGTGGGCACAAAAGAACAAGTGGTAGACATCTTTACAAAACCACTTCCACAGGAAGCCTTTGAGTATCTTCGCTAGAGACTCGGAGATATTTCTACTCCAAAATGAATTCTTTTGAATGCTTATCTTATATGTCTTAGATGTACATGAGGAAGCACCATAAAGAGGGAAGTTATGTTAGGAGAAGAAAACCCAGATGGAAAGATACATTTTCCATTGATGACAAAGTGGGAGAGATTTATCATATGTAGAGGATAGAGGCATGATTCTAGGGGGAGAAAAGGTCACAAAGATGTAGAGGACAGAGGCATGTTTCCAAGGAGAGCGTGAGTGATATGACTTTAGTATTGCATGATATGATTTCAGTATTGCATCAGAATGTTTCCATCAATGCAAAAGGAGGAGATTTTTTATTAAGGTTGGTTATCATTGATGTCAACCCTTTAAGAAAGTATAGTAGAAACTTTCGGTAGCACAAAGGTTTGGGTAATGGAACCAAGTTTGTTTGATGTAAAGGTGACTCATTATTTTTTTCTCATGGTTGATAAGATGTACAAATGGATGAACTCCAAAGTTGTCCCATTGTGGTGAAATCCCTCATGGGAAGACACTTTGCGGATTGAGTTATCATAGAAGCATGGTTAGAGAACCCATGCTTAATTGTGGAATAATGAGATGAATTTCAACGAATTTGTCAGTGAAATTATCCTAGATGGATAGTGCTTGTCATGCCATTTTTGGTGGTATGTAGAACATCACATAACTCCTCATGGTTAGAGATCTATGTCCATGTGAAGTTGAATGACCCTCATGAGTCATCTAGAAGCCACAAAAAGTCAAAGTGTTTGCAA
The DNA here is from genome assembly GCA_010110895.2 of Picea sitchensis. Classification (NCBI taxonomy): domain Eukaryota; kingdom Viridiplantae; phylum Streptophyta; class Pinopsida; order Pinales; family Pinaceae; genus Picea; species Picea sitchensis. The sequence goes on from SNQJ01S0036385.1 coordinate 161,343, forward strand.
AAGAAATTGTTTAAATAATAAATTTAATGGAGAACTCCCTAAACTAAGGAAAGTGGGATTCTACATGCAAGTATAAATAAGAGGCAAGGCCCTCTCATTTTAATCACACTTGAATATCATTGAATATCTATTTTTGTGAAAGGTTATTTGGGAAGGTATTATTGACAGAGAAAAATTGAAGCAGAAAAAGTGTGACAGGAAAAGTGCGGAAAAAAAAGTGTGGTAGGAAAACTACGACAGCAAAAAGTGAAGCAAAAAAAGTGTGACAAAAAAATCGTGACAAAAAAATCGTGAAAAAAAAACTGTGGCAGAAAAATCACGGTAGAAAAAGTGCGATAGAAAAATCGCGGCAGAAAAATCACGGCAGAAAATTTGCTGTAGAAAAAGTGCAACAAAAAATCACGACAGAAAAAGTACGGTAGAAAAATCGCGGTAGAAAAAGTGCTGCAAAAAAATTGCGGAAGCAACATGGTTGGGGTCTATTTATGAGAGATATGGCACATCTTGTTTGACGTATGTTTTGTGAGCTAGGGTTTATCTCTTGAGATGGTATTGGATGTTCATTATTGTTGCATATATATCAGATTTATTGATAGATACAGTTGGTATTTTGTTGTTGATATTTGGCATATGGGTATTGGTCTTTCGATTGTGATGTGTTCTTGAATTTGTTGTTTTAGCTTGAGGTTACATAATAGTGAGGTTGTGGAACATGGTTTGATGTAAGGGTTTATGGTGTTTGGTTTATGGATAGAGTGATGAATTTTTTATTAGTATATTGGTGTATGTCTTTGGTATATGGTTGAGGTACATGTTGGGTACAAGGTTGAGACTAGTAGTTGATGAGTTCTCACATACATGAGATGTTGTTACATCTTGATGAGTCATAGTTGATGTGTAGTTGATGCATGGTCGATACATGGTACATGTTGGTTCAGGTTATTGGTACAAGTTGTTTGGTGCAGGTTGATTGGTACAGGTTGTTATAGGTTATTGGTACAGGTTGACAATGGTAGTGGTTGATTCGGTGACAGTGACAGGTTGTTTACATTTGGCATTTATATTTCAGGGTTGTTGGACACAACAAGGACAGACGGTTGTAGCCACCTTCTGGTTGTACTCGAAGAACATAGGGTGTTGTAGCCTCCTTTTGGTTGTAGCCCGAGAATTGGGGAGTTTGAGCTTCCCTCAGGCAGTAGCCGGAAAAACTAGGGGGTTGGAGCCTCCTTCCAGTTGCAGCTAAAAAATAAAGGAAGTTGGGACTTCCAATGAATGTAATTCTTCGAGACATATAAGAAAAAGCATTCCATGGTTTTCTCCCGCTTTGGGTTTCCATGTAAAAACATTGGTGTACTATGTATGTGTGTCATTGATGATATGTTCATTGTTTATTTACTCTGTAACTATTGGATGATAATTCTGCATTGATATAACACTTAAATTTTCGGTGAAAAAGGATTAAATTTCTCTATTACTGACTAACCCACCCTCTTAGTATTCCAACAAACAAACCAATATCAGTGATTTCAAATGGACCTACTAATTATTTCTTCAAACACAAAAATAAATTAACATTGATTCCAATAATGACCAATTCATCCACATACAATGCAACAATCAATGATTCACATTTTACATGAAATACATAAATAATGTGACCTGATTCATAATGTTTGAAAGTGATATCGAGGAAAAAAATTTCAATATTCTCATACCAATCCAGAGGGTCCTATTTCAAACCATACAAGGATTTATTCAATCAACACACAATATTATCATCCTTTTCAAAATCGTGGTTTTTCTTTCTTCAATCAACACACAATATTATCATCCTTTTCAAAATCAAGGGTTTTCTACATAAATATTTCTTAAGTGAGATCACTATGGAGAAAAACACTTTTGAAATCCATCTAATGTACCTCCCATCAAAAGGGAATATCAAGTGAAATAATTAGTGGAACATAATTTATCTTTGAAAATGGTGCAAAAGTATAAGTGTAGTCAATTCCTTCATGTTTAGAAAGGCCCATAGTGACCAAATGAGCCTTATGTCTTTCAAAAACACCTTCAAATGTAAATTTGGTTTCATACACCCATTGAAATTTGACCACATTATTTCCATGTGGTTGGGTAACTAAATACAATGTGTCATTATTAATTAAGGAATGTTACTCATCAACCATAGCATCCTCCCATTTAGGTCATACATGTGCATCTACATATGTATCTAGATCACATGTACCTAGCATACAAACCATTAGAGAAACACTACCATGTTGTTTTTAACTTCTATTTTTCCTTTAGTCATTTATTTTTCTCACATAAACTACAATTCCTTCAATTTTCTTGGAAACCCATATGGGAAGGAAAAATCCAATTTTTGAAGGAGTTCCTGTACCAGGTTCATCATTTTTGGACTAAACAAGTGTCATAAAACTTATAGGTTATTATGTCGTGGAAGGTCAACTATTGAATGAGCCAAACATAGAAGTTAATTGTCTACTTGATGGTCCTATGAAGTAATCAACATATCTATAATTTATACTAAATCACTATTCAACAACATAGAATAAGAACTCATTAGTGATACCTATGGTCTTCTCATCAAATTAAACATCTCTTCTATAGATAGTCAATTTTTTGACATATTTAAACAATCTATAGGCCTTCAACTATTTAGAGTAGCCCATCATGATACAAGTATGACTATTATCATCGATCCACTTACTTCTTTCATCCATAATTTGATCCCATGTTATGCATCCAAATGTTTTAAGGTGTCCAATTGAGGGTTTTTACCTCTCCATTTTTCAGCAGGAGTCACGTCCGATGAAACTTTAATCTTAATAATATTTAATAAATAGTGTGAGTAGTAAATATATTCTACCCAAATATTAGTTAATAGACCTTTTCCATAAAGCAAGCAATGTGCCATTTCGACCAAATTATGATTCTTATATCAGTGTAACCATTCTCCTAACGCATATAAGGTATATATATTTACTAACAGATTCCATTTTTTGACATGCACTTTTCAAAATCCTTACCCACATATTCTCCCTTGTTGTCAAAAATTAAACATTTCACAAGTCAACCTCATTTATTTTCAATAAATTCCTTAAATTCCTTGAAAATTTCAAAGGAACGACTCTTATTCTTCAAGAAATAGATCCAAGTATAACTGTGTTAAGAACCAAATATAAAAATAACATAAAAACCTTAGAATAAGTACTCCACGCCTTGACAAAGACATAAATTTAGATAATAAGCCTGTTTGAGAGGGAAATCTCCTTATAGGTCATGAGAATTCATAAATATAAGATGATTACAAATCAAAATGTATCCTTGGTATATATAGGAGACTAGGAGGTACAATTACAACTAATGGACCCAAGACGACATAAACAAAATAACAATACTAATGTAATATGCCCCAATTAATGGGTAATGTTCCACGATTTAGGGCTTCACATGCCCCTCCCCTTCAGAAAAGTGTTGTCCTCAATGCTTGAGTAGTTCTATATGCTTTTGTATAAAAGACTCACATTCCCATGTGAAATATTCAACAGGTAGTTTCTTCCACTTAATTAGATACTATGAAATTTATTTATTCATCAGCTGGCGAATTCTTGTGTCATTGATAGATTCAGGTTCCAATATGACTTTTCCTTCCTCATCAAGTTTTGGAAATATAGTTTTAGCTAAGATCTTGTCACCTATAACCTTATTTAATCATGAAACATGGAAAACTTGGTGTACTCCTGAAGATGCAGGAAACTCCAATTTGTATGTCATAGTACCAATATTTTTCAACACCTTATAACGGCCATAGTACTTTGGTGGTAACTTATTATCCTTCCTAGATTTCTTGAGGGACATCTGGTTGTATGGTTATATTCTTAGAAATACTCAATACCCTACTTCAAAACATCTTTCAATATGATGTTGATATGCTTTTTGTTTCATGTTCTTTTGTTCCATGGTTAGGTTGTCCTTTAAGAGTTGGAGAAATTGTTGTTGATGCTCGATGTGATATTCTACTGCTTGAACCTTATATTTTTATTTTAGAGAAGAAGTGATGGATGGTGGGTGATATCCATAAAGTGCCATAAATGGTGCCATTTTTGTTGCATTATGAAAGGAAGTGTTATACCACCATTCTTCCAAGGGTAACCACTTGAACCACTATGTTTGTTTATCAGAGACAAAGAAACTAAGGTATCCTTCTAGAAATTTGTTCACTATCTTAGTTTTTCCATCATATTCAGGATTATAAGATGAGCTATGAGCCAATTGAGTACCCAAACAAAAAAATAATTTTGTCCAAAAATGTCAAGTGAAGATGGGATCTCTATCACTTACAATAATCGTTGGGCTTCCATGCAACTTTTGATCTATCTCCATGAATGTGGTAGAAATTGTATTGGCTTTGAAATGATGAGAGAGTGAAAAAAAGTAGTCATACTTCGTAAGTCTATCAACAATCACCATGATGACACTCTTTCCTTCAGACTTAGGTAACCATATGATGAAATCCATGGAAACTTCTTCCCAATGCTGACTTTGAATGGATAATGGTTGTAAAAGACTCGGGGTCTTAATTGTTTCCACCTTATTTTGTTGGAAAACCAAAAATTCTACAACAAACCTTTGAACATCAGTTTTAAGGCCATCCCAAAAAAATTCCCTCTTGACCCTATGATACGTTTTCGAAAATTCTGAGTTCCCTCTTACCAGAGAGATGTGCAATTCCAAAAGTTCCTTTTGTTTGAGTTGGGATTTATTACATAAATATAAGCAATCTTTGTACCATAGTGAATCAGTTTTCCATGTAAATGTATCATATGCATTGGAATCCTACTGCAACCATTAAATGAGAGTCCACACATTTTCGTCAACCTTCCATTCATCCCTTGCTTATGTTATCCATTAAGGTTAGATGATATAGATAACACAGAGAAATGCCTCAACATATTCATCCTTTTTTAAAGATTTCATCTACCACAACATTTTTCTTCCCTTTTTTGTAGATGATTTCAAAGTCATAAACCAACATCTTGGTCACCCATTTTTGTTTATCTTATGAAGATAGTATTTGTTCCAAGAAGTATTTAAGATTGTCATGATATTTTCTTACCTTGAAGTTCCTACCTATTATGTAAGGGTACCATTGCTTCAATGAATGTAGTATTTCCATCATTTCCTTCTCATAAATGGGTTTGTGTAAGCTCTTTCCATCGAGTGTGCAAAATTCAAAAGAAAGTTGCCTTCCTTCTTGCATTAGAACAACAACAATGCCATTTCCTAATGCATCACATTCGACAATAAAGGTTTTTTTGAACCATGGTGTGGTCAATATAGGAGCTTTTCACATTGCCTCTTTAAGTTGTTCAAAATATTTATTTTCCTCTGGAGTCCATGAAAATGCATCCTTCTTAGTTAATTCAGTTAAATGTCATGATATTCTTCCATAATTCCAAACAAACTTGTGGTAGTAACACGTCAAACCCAAAAACACTCTAAGATTCTTCAATGTTTTAGGAATTGGCTAGTCCATCATGGATTTAATCTTGTTAGGGTATACCTTTACACCTTCATGAGATACAATATGAGCCAAATAATCTACCTCCTTCACCCCAAAGAAGCATTTGGCTGGTTTAAAATATAGATATGTATCCTATATTAGTTGTATCACCCTATCAACATGTCGAACATGATATTACCAATACTTACTATAGATTAGTATATCATCAAAAAATACTAGCACAAATTTTCAAAGGAAGGGTTTGAAAATGAAATTCATCAACCATTGGAATGTGGACGGTGCATTTATAAGGCCGAAAGGAATGACCAAAAATTCATAATGGCCTTCATGAGTTTCAAATGTTTTTTTTAGGATATCTTCTTCCTTCATTCTAATCTGATGATACCATGAACAAAGTTCTAGCTTTGTGAATTAGATTTCTCCATGTAGTTCATATAACAATTCATCAATGATGGGAATGGGAAACTTATATTTAATGGTGATCTCGTTGAGCTCTCTATAATATGGACACATATGACATGAGACCTCTTTCTTGAGTACCATTACCATCTATGAAAAGTAAGAACTTTAGGTTGTTCTAATAATTCCATCCTCTAAAATTTCTTCAACCATACACTCAATTTCGCTCTTCTAGGCATAAGGGGATCTATAAAGCCTGATGTTAGGGGGAACAATCCTAGGAATTAAGTGAATAGCATGATCATGATCGCGAGCGGGTGGAAAAGATTTGGGAATATCTTCAAATACTTTGGAATGATTATCAATGATTTCTTGGAGATATCTGGGAATAGATGGCTTAGATGTTTGAATATCTAGTGAGCATAGTTGTACAATTACACCCTGATGCCCCATTTTCAATATTTTTTTCATGCCATTAGATCTTACCACCTTACTATATTTCCCTGTGATACCCCTTAACTCAAATTCCTTTCCTTCCAATAAAAATTTCATGAAAAGTTGTTGAAAATTAAAATCCACTATTCCCAATGATTGTAACCATTGGACCCCTAGTACGACATCAACACCACACATGGGTATAGAAATCATTGGACTATTCATTACATATTCCCCCATAGTAAGATTGATATTATGGGATTTTCTTGAGCAATTGATAGTTCCTCCATTTTCAATCATTACTTGAAACTCTGGTGCTGGATATATAAAGCAATTGAGAGCTTTGGCTAATTTAAAGTGAATGAAATTATGAGTACTACCAGAATCAATTAGAAGTGCTACCTTTTTATTTTTGATATATCCTTCGATATTGAGGGTTTTAGTATTGCTAATTCAATCCAATGAATGATATGATATGATGGGAGTCATCTCTTCAAAAGAAATATCTTCTATGTCTTCATCTTGAGTGTAACATCCCTCTCTCGTACACTGATTGGACTTATGCTTCAGGACACTTGCTCACAAGTGATCCGGATTATTATGCTATTAAAACATTTGATTTTGATTATGAGGCATTTTGGGTTGATGACATGTTGTTTTACTGCATTGACATAGAGAGGTGCTATTGACTTCGTTTTACTGAGTGTGCAGGAGTTTGGACCTCGAGGATGTAGAGGCATCGATGGAACCCCTTGGAATCTGGATCGAGTCCGGGAGTGAACCATTAGGGTTTGATTGTTTTATATGTGATATTAGTGCAACTAATTAGATGATATAATTATGGATATATTGCTGACATGATTCGTTGATGATGCAGGTTGACAATATCTTGCCGACCAGACTCACATGTGGAGTAGAGGGGACACACACAACTACTAGAGATGTTGAGGGAGGGATGTGGAAAGTAGCCCTGCCACAACCTACTAGCACTCCCGTTGTGGCTCAAACTCTAGGTTAATGTTTACCTAGTTCAAGAGGACCCATGATGCCATGAGGGAAGACTGCGATAGTTGCTCATGATGATTCTAAGGGGAACGCAATAAGACAAGGGCCTTATTCCTTATAGGCCCTTAGTCTCCCACAAGTTCACCTGGCAGAGTATTGACTCCATGGGTTTTTGATGACTACCAAGTCAGTCAAGAGGTGATTTTCACCCTAGGAGCATGTGGTGCATCCCGAAGAGCACATCATGCAATAAAAATGGAAAGAGGTGAGTGGCACCCTTGGAGCACATAGTGCATCCTGAATGGCACGTCACACAAGGGAAACATATGAGGCGAGTGGCACCCTTGGAGCACCTAGTGCATCCTGAGGGCACATCGTGTTGTTAATGATAAATGAATGAACCTAGATGACCTTAGGATGAATAACGTGATAAGAATTTTTTTAAACAATTTCCCTAATAAAATGTCACCCAGTATGAAAATTAAAAGTCTAGGTCTAAATTATACTGGTGGCATAATTTTTCTATCCATTTAAATATATATATATATATATATATATATATAATAAAATAAATAATGATGATAATCGTCATTAATCTTGTAACAAGAAGGGAGTAAGCAATTTAATTGATTCATAAAAGTCAGTTGGGATAAAATTTTAAAAAGGGAAATAATTGTTTTATTATATTATGATAATTTAAAAATTCATTCATTAAAAAGAAAAAGGGAAAAGGGGTAAGTTTCTGCACATGCCTTTTTGAGTTAAAATAAAAAGGGGAAAGAGGGAAATCTAAAATAATTAGGAAACTAGGAAAAGAGGGAAACATAAAAATAAAAGGGAAACACAAGGGGAAAAGAAGAAAGACAAACTTAGTAAGGTATCTACAATTTAAGAAATTTCTATTTTAAACTGAACTAGCAAATTAATAATGGGGAAAGACATTAAAACCTGTAAGGGAATTTGGGGACACTTAGGAGCGATTCTAGGAGTGAATCTAGGTGGGTGAGGGAAATAAGGGTAATTAATTAATTAAAGAAATTAGTTTTTGGAGGAATGAAGGGGATGGGTGACACATGTACAGGGAGTATTTTTATGAATTAATTTATTTAACTTTAAATAAAAGGGTATTTTGGGAAAGTAAGGGACTTTGAAACTCTATATAATGGAGGGAGGAGAAGGATGATGGATGTCTTTTGTTTTTCTTAATGTTATGCTACATAAATATATACTTGACTGACTTAGCTTGTGGGAGTTGGGATACCCATTTGGGTGAGGAGTGGTAGCCCGGTCTTGCGAGGTGAGCTGGGAGCTAGCGGATTCTCTGGTTAGTGTGTGTGACCCCTTTGCATCTCGGCTAGATAAGGGGGAAGAAGAGTACCCCTAGCATTGGCTGGGAGGTACCGATGAAGTCTCATCAGTCGGAAAGTGAGAGTTGCATGGAGTGCATGGGACATCAACATGGAGCAGGTGATTGGGAAACGGTATGCTTTCTTTTATTTCTGTATGGTAGATTGTTAGTATGATTTATGCTTTCATCTCTGTATGCTTAATGAAATAAAGAATATGAGAGTCTTAGCATTCTAGTTGATGACTGAATTTTCCCCATAGCCTTATCTTTACGTTGATTGATTTCCCATGGCCTCGATCCATGCATGTCTTGACCTTCCTAAGGTTTATTGATTGCGATGATTTTGGTTTACATTTTCCTTCGTCTCTAGATCATTAGTTCATGCCTGAGCAGCTAGTCAGGAGCCTGATCTACGGTCGTCACTTCGACATTTATATACCTATGGATCTCAATGCCCTTCTTTCCTGTGCATGGATGATGAGCAAAGGATGTTCCTATCATCCATCTACCTCGGTTGTTCATCCTTGGCTGATTGTTGGCCTTGCATCTTGATGCGTTTAATTAACCCTGGAAAATTTTATGGATGATGAAGTTTCTTTAAACTCAACATTTTTTTATATCTCATTGTTAACTCATTTTTTTTTACACCTCATTTTTACATATTGTTGGATTCTTCCTGCCTTTTTATATCTTGTTTTGTTTCCTTGCGATGGCTACCTTTTCGGCTGCACTTCGTTGACTTGGGTGAGAAATTTTCTTTGCAAACCCTTTTTCTGGTCAGTTGTTTGGATTGTAAAGTGCTTGACAAAGTTACACACTTCTTATTCTGGACAACCAGCAAGTATTGGTTAAGAAAAATTTTACTCCTGGGTGTTTTATTGAATGATGAATCTAAGCGCATTAAGCTTGTGGATGTTTTAACCTATGTGAGATTTGACTTTTTAAACTCAATGATTGATTTATTGAAGGTTAATATCTCTGCGATTTTGACCAATAGGCCATCGTTTTTATCCCAGAAGTTGCAATGCCTTCCCTTGTAATTTACCACGAATTTACCTCATTCCAGTCGATTGGAGTAACTCCTATTAACTACCACAGGTTTTTAACTTGTGTAACACTGTTTTCCCCCTTATTGGGTAGCGTATATGGTTGACAGGGATTGCTATTTTTTTATATGCTAAGTACTTATAACAACATTGCATCGCATATTTTGCTAAATTCATAGAGATATTAATGATACTTAGCTATTGTTCTAAGGTAGTGAACCTTCCAATTGTTTTTGGAGGGGCTTATGACCAGTGATGGTGTTATAAGCCTGTCTATATCCTTAAACTCGTATTCTTAATTGTTGGGTTTAATAAGGTTTCTTTTTTTCTTTGGGTAATTGTCGATTGTGTGGTATATGTTTAGTATTATTGAAACAATTAAAGTGATAATCCACATAAATAAGGAAAAACTCAAACCAAAAACATTCAACCAATGATACCCTTGATCTTAATTTTAAAGTGCGAATACCACCCTTTATGAATAATGAATCACCTTTCTATTTTCATTTTAGTTTGTGTATACAAAATTTTATAGGGTAAAAATTGAAAGTTCAATATATATATATATAATATATCTATATATATAATATTGACTAATCTAGATCCTTTTTAAAATTAAGGGAAATTTACGGAGCATATTATGTAAAACAACCAAAGGTCCCAAAGTTTAGCTTTCACATTTTAAAGCGTAAATAGCCATATTCAGTTAATGATGAAATAACCTTATACCAATTAAGTAACCTTACACAATGTCAAGTAGTGTCCAAATTTTGGAGTATTATTAGCTTCAACCAGAAAGTAGATGGAGGATAAGTTGATTCACATAAACAAAACATATTAAGTACTCTCTTTTCCGATATGGTATTTACACTAGAAAACTCCTTGACTTTAAAATATAAATAAATGGGAGAAGAAATTTGTTCACCTCCAAGGACTTTGATCGCGATTTTGTGGGCCATAAAAGATTAAAATGACTAATAAAGAAAATTTGGGAGAACTTAAGTTATCAATTAGTCGGGTCAAGATTTTTTTTCAACAATTAATGAACTAATGATATTTAAAAAAAAATAACCTCAAGGAATGAAGGGAGAAATATAATAATGAAGAGGAATACACAACTCTAGGATTCTCAAAACTTGCAAGCTTGAGAAGTTGTCCATTCTACCAGTCACAGATAAAAAAAAAAAAATATTTGTACTTATGCTACACTTATAGTCATGAGCAAGGGTGGTTACACATGGTATTAGAGTGGGTTCAACCTTGTGACTATTGATCGCCATGCTTTCCACTGCAGTAAACCTGTGAGTATTAACATGTGCGTTAATTAAAAAACATAACTTCTCCATGCAGTGATCGGATTTCGAGGATGCCACAGAGGTTCACAGCGTGGTGTCTTTGAAGGAGGTGTGATGCCTCCAGAAGTTCCTACACCCTTGGAGTCGAACCCCTAAGGGGAAGAACGATTCCTTGGGTTGGATTCACTGGTTGCAAGGTATGATGATGGTTTGACAAGGCCTTTCTAGGTAATGTCAAAGGTCCTTGATTCATAATCAGTATTGAGATGAGGTGAGGGAATCTATACCCTTGATGGTCCACAACACACCTTATATAGTACCATTATCATCCATCGAGGACTCGAGAGAGTGGATTTATGGAGTCCACAAGTGTTGCGGATAGCTGTGTCATCAAGGCACGGTTGTAGAGAAAGGCATTATGCTTCACGCTTCACGATTACAACCTCCAACATGAAGATCTGCATGGTGGTCTTTTAACTGAAGGGGAATTCTCTTTTATGGTGGAAGATTCCCCTGCCACTTTTTGAGCATGGATGTAGACGACGTGTCATGGAAATTCTTCTAGGAATGGTTCCAGAAGAGGTAGCTTTCTGAGGAATTCATTGAGTGTTAGCTCAACGAGTTCAATGCCTTGCGACAAGGCAATCACATAGTTCCCGAGTACAAGGCCCATTTTGGAGCTGCTTTGGTATGCTTCACACAAATTTACCCAGAGCCTTAAAGCCAAAAAGTTCAAGTTTGGCATTATGGTTATAATCCAACTTTTACTTCGGGTACCAGGATTACTGGATCGAAAAAGTTGTGTTGGAAGGTGAGGAGCCACATTACTAGTATGACTGCCTAGTGGAGAGGACCGAAGATCTAGATCATTTGGACCCACTACCATGGGAGTTTGTGGGAAAGGCCCATTGGATTCATGCATCGGTCAATAACCGCTAGGAAGAGCACCAATTGAATGTGCTTGAGATGTCAGGTACCATTGCTGATGAGACCCTTAGTGTTTTGATAGATCTTGGTGCTATCGAGAGTTTCATATCTAGTGTAATGCTAAAAGGATTAAGGTAAAGGTAGTTGAACAGGACAAGTTTAGATTTGTAGAGATGGATTTTGGAGCTAAACAAAAGGTTGGAGGAAGGGTTACGAGGTGTATCCTTAACCTGGGAGAGTTTGTCACCAGGGCCAACCTGTACGTCACAATCTTAGGATCTTATGACGTCGTGATTGGTATGGATTAGTTGGAATCACAAAAGGCAATACTCAACTACAAGATGAAATAGTTGAGCTTGTTCGATGATGAGGGACAAGGATGCATGATTGTAGCATGGAACTAGGGAGTTTCCCTGAGGTTCATCTCTTCGTTGCAGCTACAGAAGACCATGCGCAAGGGGTGCAATATTTATGCGATCCTTGCGTTAAATGAGAAGGGACTGGTGGAAGGTCTAGATGTAAGCGACGCATGATTTGGAGTTGTTATCCATCGTGTATTCCTTGAAGGTTTGGAGACACTGCCTGGTTGGATGAAAATTTGAACTAAATATGGAACACTGTGGACTACGACACATATTTATGCAAAGTGACCTAAATGTGCAACAACAACGTTGGTTGAAATTGCTTAGAGAGAACGATTTCAATGAACAGAGTGCAGATGCATTGAGTCGAAGACCACACATCTTTTCGGTGTTGCCTCTTCAGACAGATCTACATGAAAATATTCTAATTTTACAGCATGGCGATGACTGGTACAAAGAGGTCAAGGGTTTTATCGGACAAAACACAATGATGGTACCAACATTTGAAGGATTTACTTTTGACGACGATGGATTATTGAGGTTTAAAAATCAGATTTACATACCACCGAACGACGAGTTGAGGAGCTTGATCCTAAGCAAGGCTCATAGAGAAGTCTACATGGCTCACCCATGAGTCATGAATATGAGGGCGGACCTTAAAACCTTATTCTTCTGGAAGGGAATGAGGGCAGACATAGTAAAATATGTGGCCAACTGTCTAGAATGTCAGGAGGTAAAGGTTGAGCATAGACATCCAACAGGATTACTACAAACACACGCTATTCTGGAATGAAAACGGGAGGTTATTTCAATGGATTTTATTGTTGGATTGCCACTGAAGACAAGGAGACATGACTCGATTTTCATAGTACTAGACACTCTCAAAAAGTGTGCTCACTTTATTCTTGTGCGTACGACTTATCATGCACATGACATAGCTAGAGTTTTCATCAGTGAGATTGTGAGGCTGCATGGTGTTCCTAAGAGGATTATATTCAATCGAGGATCATCGTTTACTAAACGAGTTTGGAGGAGTTTCCAAGAGGCCTTAGGAACCCAAATTAACTTCAGTATTGCAAATCACCCAGAGATTGATGGGAAGACTGAACTAATGAACCACATATTGGAGGATATGTTGCGCATGTACATAAAGCGGTGGGAAGAATTATTGCCACTAGTAGAATTAACTTATAACAACAATTACCAAAGCACCATTTAATATGGTGCGTTAAAGTTTCGTTTGGGCGACTATGTCAGACGTATTGAATTAGGATCATCCTGAGGATAGGGTCCTGGTGGGACTGGAAGTGATCCAAGGAATGGACTAAGTAATCCAAACTATAAGACAAGGGATCAAGGATGCGCAAGATCGATAGAAGAGATATGTCGATGCATGTTGGGTCGATCATAGTTACGATGTGGCGATCAAGTATTTTTGCAACGAAAATCGCATAAGATTTCGATGAAGTTCCGAAAATGGGATAAACTATCTCCTATGATATTGTGGAAAAGAGAGGCACATGACTAATGAGTAGCCTTGCCTGATTCCTTGAGGCATATGCACGATGTTTTTCACGTATCTGTTTTGAGACATTATATTAGTGATCCCACACATGATATTGACATGAGTTCCTTGCAGGTATCGTATGAGGGTGTGCTCACGAATGAGATGATCCTCATCCTGGATCATCACATTCGACAGCTACGGTGTCGAACAGTAGATCAGGTCAAGGTCCAGTGGGACAACTATAGTCCCCACTCGGTGACCTAGGAGGATGCATATGATATGCACCAACAATTTCCTTCTTTTTTTTTGTTTTGATAGATAGACCTATGATATTGTGATACACATTATTTCGATACTTATATATTGTGAAACTTCAGGACAAAGATTATACCAAGAGGGTGTGTGTGTAACATCCCGCTTTGGCACACCGAGCGAACTTATTCTTTGAGGAGACTCGCTCACGAGTGATCCAGATTATTATGCTATTAAAACATTTGATTTTGATTATGAGGCATTATGGTTTGATGACATGTTTTTTTAATGCATTGACATAGAGAGGTGCTACTGACTCAGTTTTACTCATTGTGCGAGATTTTGGACCTCGAGGATGCAGAGGCATTGATGGAACCCCTTGGACTCTAGATCGAGTCGGGGAGTGAACCATTGGGGTTTGATTGTTTTATATGTGATATTAGTGCATTTGATTAGATGATATCATTACAAATATATTTCTGACATGATTCGTTGATTACGCAGGATGACGATAGCTTCCCAACCAGACTCACATATGGAGTAGAGGGGTCACACACAACTAACAAAGATGTTGAGGGAGAGGTGTGGACAACAACCCTGCCATAGCCTACTAGCACTCCCATCATGGCTCGAACTCTAGGTTAATGTTTACCTAGTTTGAGAGGACCCACAATGTCTTGAGGGTAGGCTGCAACAGTCTCTCATGATGATTCTAAGGGGCATGCAATAAGGCCAGGGCCTTATTCCTTATAGGCCCTTAGTCTCTCACAAGTTCACCTGGCGGAGTATTGACTCCAAGGGTTTTTTATGTCTACCAAGTCAGTCAAGAGGCAATTGGCACCCTTGGAGCATGTGGTGTGTCTTGAAGGTCACGTCGCGTAAGAAAAATGGAAAGAGGTGATTGGCACCCTTGGATCATGTAATGTGTCATGAAGGGCACATCGCGCAAGGAAAACAAATGAGGCGAGTGGCAACCTTGGAGCATATAGTGTGTCCTAAAGGGCACGTCACATTGTTAATTATAAATGAATGAACCTAGATGATCTTAGGATGAATAACATGATAAGAAATTTTTAAAACAATTTCCCTAATAAAATGTCTCCCAACACGAATATATATATATATATATATATTATAAAAAAATGATGATAATCTTCATTAATCTTGTAACAAGAAGGGAGTAAGCATTTTAATTGATTCATAAAAATATGTTGGGATAAAATTTGAAAAAGGGAAATAATTGTTTTATTATATTATGATAATTTAAAATTTTATTCATTAAAAAGAAAAAGGGAAAAAGGGTAAGTTTCTGAACATGCCTTTTTGAGTTTAAATAAAAAGGGGATAGAGGGAAATCTAAAATAATTAGGAAACTAGGAAAAGAGGGAAACATAAAAAGAAAAGGGAAATACAAGGGAAAAAGCATAAAGTCAAACTTAGTAAGGTATCTACCATTTAAGAACTTTCTATTTTAAACTGAACTAGCAAATTAATAATGGGGAAATTCATTAAAACCTGTAAGGGAATTTGGGGACAACTAGGAGCGATTCTAGGAGTGACTCTAGGTGGGTGAGGAAAATAAGGGTAATTAATTAATTAAAGAAATTAGCTTTTGGAGGAATGGCAGGGATGGGTGACACATGTATGGGGAGGATTTTTATGAATTAATTTATTAAACTTTAAATAAAAGGGGATTTTGGGAAAGTAAGGGACTTTGAAACTCTATATAATGGAGGGAGGAGAAGGATGATCGATGTCTTCTGTTTTGTGTAATGTTACGTTGTAAAAATCTATACTTGACTGACTTAGCTTGTGGGAGATAGGATACCCAACTCGGTGAGGAGTGGTAGCTCGGTCTTGCGAGGTGAGCTGACAGCTAGCAGATTCTCTGGTTAGTGTGCATGGCCCCTTTGTGGCTTGAGGGGATAAGGGGGAAGAAGAGTACCCCTAGCATTGGATGGGAGGTACCGGTGAAGTCTCATCAGTCGGAAAGAGAGAGTTGCATGGAGTGCATGAGACATCAACTTGGAGCGGGGGATTGGGCAACGATACTCTTTCTTTTATTTCTGTGTGGTAGATTGTTAGTATGATTTTTTCTTTTAGCTCTATATGATTAATATAATAAAGAATATGATAGTCGTAGCATTCTAGTTGATGACTGAATTTTACCCATAGCCTTATCTTGATGCTGATTGATTTCCCATGGCCTCGATCCCTGCATGTCTTGATCATTCTGAGGTTTATTGATTGCGATGATTGTGGTTTACTTTTTCCTTCATCCCTAGCTAACCAGTCCGCACCTGAGCAGTCGGTCAGGACCCTGATCTACGGTTGTCACTTCGACGTTAATAGAGCTATGGATCTCAACGCCCTACTTTTTTGTGGGTGGATGATGAGCAAAGGATGGTCCTATCAGTCATCTACCTTAGTTGTTCATCCTTGGATTATTTTTTACCTTGCGCCCTTATGCATTTAATTAACCTTGCAAAATTTGATGGATGGCGAAGTTTCTTTAAACTCGACATTTTGTTATAGATCGTTGTTAACTCGTTTTTTTTTTACACCTCGTTTTTATATCTTGCTGGACTCTTCGTGTGTTTTTATGTATTGTTTTTTTGCCTAGCGATGGCTACCTTTTCGGATGCACTTCATTGACTAGGGGGGGAAATTTTCCCAGCAAACCCTTTTTCTGGTCAGTTGTTGGATTTCGAGGTGCTTGAAAAAGCTACACGCTTCTTGTTCTAGACATCCAGTGGGTATTGGTTAAGAACATTTTTACTTCTGGGCATTTTATTGAATGATTAATCTAGTGGATGTTTTAATCTCTGTGAGATTTATCTGTTTAAACTCAGTGATTGATTTATTGAAGGTTAATATCTCTACGATTTTTACCAGTAGGTCAATGTTTTTAGCCCAGAAGTTACAGCGCCTTCCCCTATAATTTACCACGAAGTTACCTCATTCTAGTTGATTGGAGTAACTCCTATTAACTACCACATGTTTTTAACTTTTGTAACAACGTTTTCCTCCTTATTAGGTAGCGTATATGGTTGACAATGATTGCTATTGAGGGGACACAATTTTCCCTCCTTTGGTTGATTGTGTTTTGTTGTTGATTGGACCACAAGTTTGCTTTAGATGATAGACTATGTTTGCTACTAATACGACCATGACTTGGACCACAAATTTTTTCGTAAATGATTGACTGTGTTTTATGTTGGGTTGACCATGATTTGGATAATGTTTATTCTTATGTATGAATGATGGAAAATGTAAATTTCCCTTCTGGCATGTTGCACAACATTTTTGCTTATATATGAATCATGGCGAATGTAAATTTATTAATGTGGTGCACTACAAGTCGTATTTATCTTCATGGACCCAGCTAGCGAAATATGTGATGCAATGTTGTTTATTTTTTCATATAATAACTTAACAAACAATGACTTAAGAAAGAACTTCCACAACTATCTTCTGTAAAGGGTGGATAGTTATGAACCTAGTAGTGGTAGAATGTGCACCAAAATCAAATATATATCATCCTGGTAGTGGTTGGACATGCACTCAAATCAAATCTTATTTATGTTAACAATTGTTTTATAATCAATGAAATTGACTAAATGTTAACTATCGACGACTGACTAATAATTGTTGTTTTCTTAATTAATGAAATTGACTAGTTGTTTACTAACAACGATTGACTGATAACTGTTGTTATGTAATAAATGATTTGTATAGATAATAATGTCCCTTCATTCATGATTAGTATTATTCACAATATGTACACGTACTCCCATTTACATATCACTAAGAAGTGGAAGTTACATACATATATCTTCTCATAAGTGACTGTGTTTGTTTATAAATTCATAGAGATATTAATGATACTTAACTATTGTTCTAAGGTAGTGAACCCTGCAATCATTTTTGGAGGGGCTTATGACCAGTGATGGTGTTATAATCTTGTCTTGATCCTTAAACTCGTATTCTTAATTGTTGGTTTTAATAAGGTTTCATTTTTCTTTGGGTAATTGTCGATTGTGTGGTATATGTTTAGTATTAATGAAACAATTAAAGTGATAATTCATATAAATAAGGAAAAATTCAAACCAAAAACATTCAACCAATGATACCCTTGATCTTAATTTTAAAGTGTGAATACCACCCTCTATGAATAGTGAATCACCTTTCTATTTTCTTTTTAGTTCGTGTATACAAAATTTTATAGGGTAAAAATTGAAAGTTCAGTATATATATAATATATCTACATATATAATATTGATTAAGATAGATCCTTTTTAAAATTAAGGGAAATTTACGTAGCATATTATGTAAAACAAACAAAGGTCCCAAATTTTATCTTACACATTTTAAAGTGTAAATAGCCATATTCATTTAATGATGAAATAACCTTATACCAATTAAGTAACCTTACACAATGTCAAGTAGTGTCCAAATTTTGGATTATTATTAGCTTCAACTAGAAAGTAGATGGAGGATACATTTAATGATGAAATAACCTTATACCAATTAAGTAACCTTACACAATGTCAAGTAGTGTCCAACCTTTGGAGTATTATTAGCTTCAACCAAAAAGTGGATGGAGGATAAGTTGATTCACATAAACAAAATGTATTAAGTACTCTCTTTTCCCATATGGTATTTACACTAGAAAACTCCTTGACTTTAAAAAATAAATAAATTGAAGAATGAATTTCTTCACCTTCAAGTACTTGGATTTCGATTCCGTAGACCATAAATGATTAAAATGACTAATAAAGAAAATTTGGGAGAACATAAGTTATCAATTAGTCGGCTCAAGATTTATTTTCAACAATTAATGAACTAATGATATTTAAAAAACAATAACCTCAAGGTATGAGGGGAGAAATATAATAATGAAGAGGAATACCCAACTCTAGGATTCTCAAAACTTGCAAGCTTGAGAAGTTTTCCATTCCACTAGTCATAGATAAAAAAATAAAAAAATTGTATTTCTGCTACGCTTGTAGTCGTGAGCAAGGGTGGTTACATTAAGATGATTCTTGTTCTTTTTTTTGTTCTTAATCCTCTTCACAATCTAAGTAGAATATTTTTTTCTCACCACACTTATGTCCCTTAGTATACTTGTTTTCATAATTAAATCATAAACCTTTTTCTTTTCTTTCCTCCAATTTTTGAGGTTTCAACCTTGTAGGTTGAGGTGGTTTAGAATAAGTAACATTATTCTCTCGGTAGATGTTCGGGGTGGTCCTTCTAGTAGACATAGCCATATTTTTACTTTCAACATTTTTGGCCACCATGAACGTACTCTTCAATGATTTGGGTTTCCATAGGCCAACTTCATGTTGAATGTTATCGTTTAAATTTTCTAGGAAGGTGTCAATCAAGTTCTTATCTAGAATATGCCTTACCTTTATATTCAATATTTGGAAGTTCTCAATGTGCTCCAGAACTCAACCCTTTTTCCTGAGATTTATCAATTAGCCGAAGAAGGTATTTCTCTTTGTATCCTCATGGTGTGCTATCATTTCTTCCATGAAAATTTTCCAAGTGACAAGTGATTTGCGAGAACAATGCCATCGATACCACACATATTGATCAGGTTATAAATATAAGGATGCAATTCGTACCTTTTTTCTATGAGGCACATCATGTATATCAAATAACTACTACATTTGGAGTATCCTTTTGATTGAATCCTTTCCATCAAACTTCCTCATATTGATCTTAGGAAAGTGGTTTGTATTCAAGCCATAGATGGAGTTTCTCCACTATTGATTCATATTACTTGTGTCCTCATCATAAATTTCATGCAATACATTGTCACTTTCAGGTGGTCTCTCTATTAACAACTTTTTCAACCCTTCCATGATCTCCCCTTTTAAGCCATCCATATTAGTATCCATCATCGCTTCTAGCTTAGCTTTAGTGCAATCCATAATCCTTTTTACTACATCTTTTGTTACTTCCTTCTTTTGTAAATCATGTATTTCCTTCCTCATTTATTCACCTTCATCAAGAGTAAAAGTAGGACTTTCTGAGGGCCTATTTTGTGTATAAGTCCCCTTTTTTGGTGGAATGTTGGCCAAGTATCATTGCAAGGTAGGAATTCCTAATTAGCTTAGGCAGAGGTCTTGATGAACAAGGGAGTGTTAGGTGTTATAGCTCTCTGATATGCGTGTGGGATCCAACAATAGTACTAGGACCAATATCTCAGGGAAATAGCTAAGGAGGCTTGAGCATGCCCTTATTCATACTATCTGACTACCTAGGTACTATAGAGTAACATCCTCGAGTGTTCTTCTCGGTGTATTATAACAACAACATGACTAAATGGTTTAATCTTTTGGTATCAAGATTCTAGTGGGTCTCCCTATATACACCAGGTATGTGGGATCTCAAATCTTTAGTAGTTTGTATAATGCACAACCGTTCAAAAGTATCCTTCCGATGTACTCTAGGTATGTTGAAGAACCGCATTGTCCTCAGGTTGTAGCTCTGGCAAGTAACGACAACTCTTAATTTTAGAGATGTTGGAACATGTCTATACCTAAAAATCCCTAAGATTATTCAAAATGTATGTGATAATACTTTTATCCCACTTTATTCCAATTTTTTTAATCACCCCAATTGAATATTCTAGTAAAAAGATATGAAAATTTCCAAAAAAAAAATGAACCTTTTAAAACCATGATTTGGAGACTCTTCTGCTAGTCGAAATTTCTTCTATTGTAGCTCTGCAAATTCATCCCTTATGAGTATGAATTTTCGTCCTTAGGTATCCTAATTTGTCTTCTTTCCAACCCCATAGGTTAGACCAATATTAGATTCTCCAAGGGAATTTTACGATAACTTTCCCAAGATGTGTTGGATTTGTTTCCTTTCAGGAGAGCACACTTTTATGACATGTGACGTGTCATTGTATTCACTTGAGAACTTGAAATTTATACCGGTAAGACTTCGATTTGTACCCTAACCAATGGAAAATGTCTCATTCAACTTGGAGGTTGACAACTTTAGATATAATAGTTTTCCAAACAACACTTGTTTTAGACTGAAATCTGGACCAACCAAACACCCTAATTTCCTCAAAGAATAACTTTCATAGTACAGTGAATCAAGGGATGAAATTTGTACACAAGATAATTCTCTATTCCTCCTTCATATTGTAAAAATTTGAGAAACTATAACAAATCCAAAAAAATTGGGAGTGAAAATTCCAAGAAGACCTGTTTCATACTAGTTTCAGGACTAGTCAAAAACCCAAATTCAACAGAATGTATCTCCAAAACTATAGAGAACCGATATATAAAATTTGGAACCAATTTATATCTATATCTCTCCTCTACACCATATAAATTCCATATCCATAAACCTTCTAGAAAAAAAAAAAAAAAAGTTGTAGGAAAAATCCCAAGAAGACTTGTTTTGAAGAAGTCAGTCTCGAGGATTTTTTAGCTCTGATACCAAATGTTAAGAACCAAACATAATAATAGCATAAAAATGTCAGGATAAGTACTCCACACCTTGATAAAGAGATAAATTTGAATAATAATGTTGGCACGTTTTACATGCAATGTATGCTTGTCATTGACGGCAAGTACAACAACGATGATGGCTTGAGTATAGGAGCATGATCAACAACTCAGTGTTAATGGGGAGGAGCAGCAACAGTGATCGTTGGATCAACAATTCAGAATTCTCGATGGGTGTGAGATATCAATGTAGACAAGAGGAGCATGCAGATATGGAGGATAGATCTCGGGCATTAGATCCAAGTGCAGGAGGAGAGCCACCGTTGGACTGAGGACAGCCTGCACGTTCTTAAAGTGCTAGGAGAAGAGGGCTTACAAAACCCCAAAAGCAGGAGGATCGTCCATCTTTGGGTAGGAAACGTGGCGAAATATCATTGGTTCACTGACTGGAAAGTCAAAGGAACGGGGTTCCCTAACTTGCAGAAATCGTGAAATACGAAACGCCAAAATCTCATCAACCGTCCATCTCAAGGGGTTATGTGGACCGTTGAGCCGATTCCTTTTCGGAGTTTCGTGAATCAAAAGTTGGAGATGTCAAAGAATAATAACCAAAAGAATCTCGAAATCACAATATGTGGAATCACAACTTAATCTAAGCCGTTAGATCAAGGTTTGATCTGGACCATTGATCCCAGTCCATTTCAGAGTTTTGTGGATCGAGAGTTGGAGATGTCAAAGAATAATAACCATAAGAATCCCAAAATCATGATATGCGGAATCATGAATTAATATGAGCCGTCAGATCAAGTTTTAATCTGGAACATTGATCCCAGTCCATTTTGGAGTTTCGAGGATCGAGAGTTGGAGATGCCAAAGAATAATGACCATAGGAATCCCGAAATCGCGATATGGGAAATCGCGATGTAATTGCAACCGTCAGATCAATGTGTGATCTGGACCGTTGATATGACTTATTTATGGACTTTCATGGATACGGATTTGGAAGTGACAAGAACATTCACCACAGGAATGTCGAAATCGCGATATACAAAATCGCGAAATGATCTGAACCGTCAGATCAAGTGTTGATCGGGACCGTTGATCCCACACCATTTTGGGGTATCGGGGATCGCGACTTGGAGAGTTGAGTTGCCTCATCTCCAGACTCATGAAATGAGAAATCGTGAAAGCGCCTTATGCATAAGGCTGTGGTCACAACCCTTGGTCACATCAGCGAGAGATGGAGGAAAGAGCTAGAGCAACCAAGCTCCATTTCGGGGATCGCGACTAGGAATGTTGAGATGCATGGTCACATGAATGCCAAATTTCTGAATGTTGAAATGCCAAAATGAATGAAAAATGCCATGGAATCAATCCAATGGTGCAGGTGAATTTGAACAAGTTTGGAGGGCTACTGTAGCACGTCGCAGTATAACTGCTAGAAATCATTGATGGTCTCTGCAAGAGAATTCGAAGAGACCTCTTTGTGATCGCCAGAGAAGATGAAGAGTCTCTAAGCTTCATCCAATGAAGAAAGATGATTGTTAGGGGGATTGACAGATGGATGAGCGTTGAAGCCTGTAACTGAAACATAAGGCATAAGCTTGACTATGCCAGAGAAGATGAGGAGTCTTAACTACCATAGAGGCTGAGGATTCTTAGCAGAACACCCAATGATGTTGAACGCTGGCAGGAACCACCAGAGAAGTTAAAGAGCTGTGATGATCAAGAAAAGCACTCGAGATATGTAGAATATTCGGCGTAGAGTGACCATGCAGAGGCATTGTGAAGATTGCATGCACAAAGATAACAAAGACTATAAGAATACAAAAGAAAGAAGGGAGAGGGGTTGTTGTCGCTGTGCAGGAGGATTCAAGTGTGAGCAAGGAGGCAAAGCGCAGGAGTAGAAATGCACAGTAGAGGAAGGTTGCATTGAAGGGATATGATGCATAGATTATAAAAGGCAGAAGAACAGAAAGTGCAAGGGGCGTGGTGAAGACACTGATGCAGACAGAGAAGAGCAGCGTAACAGAACAACAACAGGGATGGTAAGCCATTGAATAATTTTATATCACTGTAACAGGTTTCAGTAACAAAGAATTTATTATTCAGTGTGGTTGGGAGGTGATAGGGAGGACTGGTGTCCTCAGAGGTTCAAGTGGGTGCTTGAACATAAGGAGTTGGTGCTTCCTTCTATTTGGTGTTAGAGAGACCACGGAGTTGGTGCTTCCTTCTAGTTGGTGCTAGAGAAGCCAAGGAGTTGGTGCTTCCTTCTAGCTGGTACTAGAGAAACTAGGGAGTTGTTTCTTCCTTCTAGTTGGTGCTAGAGAAACCAGGGGGTTGGTGCTTCCTTCTCGTGGGTGCTAGAGAAAAAAGAGAGTCGGTGCTCTCAGCAAGTTGCATCTTGCAAAAACTAGAAGTTGTAGCCTCACAATGATTTGGTGTTCATATGTATGATAATGTAAAGAATGTAGATAATGCTTATTGTTAGGACCACATATTGCACCTTTTTGCCCATACTTTTTGTCATTATTATACCCTTCATCACTAGTGTTTAGACTCATAATATCACTACATTTGATCATTCCAAGGTATACAATGTCCTTTCTCATTATTATACGCTTAATATGTTTTGCATAATACTTTACATTACTTTTGGACCTAACCATTGATTAGAAGCGCATAAGTGTCCATATTTGCAGAATAGTATTCAAGGCCGATGTTGAAACACAGAACTATCTAAAGTCGATGTTGAACCGATGCTGAAACACGGAAGCTGCTACACAGTCCGAAGATGCAGATGCTGAAACACGGAGCTGCTACACAATTTGAGGACGCATAAGCCGAAACACGGAGCAAATACATAGTTCAGGGATGCAGATGCTGAACACGGAGCTGTCACTCAGTTCAGAAGTGCAGATGCTGAGACACAGAGGAGGCCGCCACGATGCTGAAACACGAGTCCTAACAGTTAGCAGTCAAATCCGACATAGTCAAGAGCGCAATTCACGTGGCTGAACAGGCCGTGAATTGCGATGCTGAAACAGCATCAGCAGCTATGTGAAGAAGTCGTTACACCAGTCGTAACAGCAATGCCTCGTCCAGCCCCTGCATTAGCAGTCAGTTGCGTGAGAATAGGACACCCTATGCTAATTTAGAAAGAATATCCGATTTAGTATAGGATTCAGATCTGCCTTGTAATGATTGCATCGATGGGATTTTTCCCTTTAAATTCAGGGGAAATCACCATTCTAAAGATCAAAGTTTTTATGTATTAAAGAACTTCAGAGAAGCGGGACGCATTTTGTACCTCCAATCTGTAATGTGATATTTCAACAGATGAATATAAAACTTCTTTGAGTATCCTTCTGTAGCTTTTCGTTCAGGGGAATCTTGTGAGAAGGGAGGGCCCACCTTCACAAGATTCACCCCTTAGTTAGAAGTGTGATTGTTTAATTTCTGTTTATATTTTGTTTGACTGTTGTTTGCTGAAACACTGTTTTAATGAATTCTGGTTTGCTGAAACACTACTGACTCTGTCTTAGTTATTGAATGGAATTTGTAATTCTTTTTGCCAGCGATCTTGTGTGATGATCTTACAGAGAATTGGTTAAAGGTCCCTGCTCAGACAGAA
>SNQJ01S0036386.1:0-11477 GCA_010110895.2 Picea sitchensis
TTGGTATATATAGGAGACTAGGAGGTATAATTACAACTAATGGCCTAAAGCCGACATAAATAAAATAACATTACTAATATAATATGCCCCAATTAAGGGGTAATGAGCCAATATTAGGGCTTAATAGAGGCTTTTATATAGAAGCATCCAAAATTACTCAAGCATCGCAGACAACACTTGTCTCAAGGGGAGGGGCATGTTAAGCCCGAAATAGTGGCACATTACCTGTTAATTGGAGAATATTACATTAGTAATGTTGTTTTATTTATGTCGGATTGGGTCCATTAGTTGTAATTGTATCTCCTAGTCTCCTATATATGTTGGACACACCGAACACACTTAGAGGGGGGGGTGAATGAGTGTGGGGATCTTTTTCCCAAAACTTCCCCTTCACAAAACTCATTAGTTAGCAATCACCATTTACTCATTACTTATTGTTGTCATTTATAATTAGTTAAATGTGAACATATATCAACAATATATCATCAACAAATCATCACCACAAGGAACACAAAGAACACAAGATGTATGTAAATTTTTCTTTTTATTATAGACTACAATCCTTGGGTTATCGACAACAACTGAATAGAGTACAAATCTACAAGAGCACCAACTCTATAATGAAAGACTTAGCTTACACCCTAAGCACCAACTGAGATGAGGCAACAGTCCTCAATAGATACCAATCTGTCAACATGTACGTGACATGTCGGTAGTGCAACACATGTATGTACGCGCCCTACCAATAGTGCATCTCGCGTATTGATGGCCCTTGACCAAGTTTTGGAGAACCTTGGTCATGTTTGACCACTTTTTGGGACTTCGATAGGCTGGTCGAAGACGAAGCACCCCGACGAAGCGAAGATCACAGGATCTCACCTCCTTTTGCAAGATTTTTGGGGATTAGGGTTTATGTAATGGGTATGGGATGTTGGCCCATGGGTTTACCCATGTTTAGGACCCTTTTGTAATGTATAAATAAGTAGCTAGGTGATGTAAGAGACAAACCTAATGGACCGATGGCTAAGTGCTAGAGTGAGACCTAAGTTGGCTTTGTGCATGTTGTGTGTTGAGAACTTGCAGAGCTAGGTGCAAGTGATTGTAAGAAGGCTCTGTGCTGAACCTAGCTCGGGGAAGGAGGATCTGGCGAGGTGCGTGCATATCTCCTCTCCTTTGCAGAGTGGATTTGTTGATCTGTGCATGTAAGAAGATTGACATAAGATAATAAAGAAGAAGAAGAGTTGGTGGATGTAGCCCCACACTGTGGTGAACCACGTATATCATGTGTTATGATTACTTTGTGCAATATAGTTGATATGTTATTGATGTGATTTATGCTTAGTGTTGTAATCTTTATGCTATATGCGTCTAATATAGTACCTTAGTGCTTATGTTGTGAATGAATGTTAGATCTGGTTTGATGCTATGTGCTGAATGAACAAATATGATTACATCTTGATTAATACTGCGTTGTTATGTAATTAGGGTTTTGACCTGCGATGTGAATAAGGGTAAAGGCTAATGAATGCTAACTGCTAAGTGCTCTATTAAGTATTGTGATCACAGATCTGTGTCCCAGCTAGGTTGTAGACACTTGAGTCCTACAACCCCCCCTCCCTCTACCTTGGGTGAGACTTCATCTGCTTCGCAGGTGTTGCCGAAAGCGCCAATAGTTAGAGTTTTGTTGGTGCATTGTTGAACCGTTGAACCCTGGGTCTACCCCTGTGCCAAAAAATGGTTCTGTTGTCGGGACCTGAAACTATGATTGCTGGGAATTGAAGAAAAGAGAAAGCTTTGTGCGTAGATCTGTTGCTGTAGTGCACAATATTTTACTTGACTTGTGAAGCTCTATGCTAAGAAGGGAACCAAATCTGAAGAAAATAGGTAAGATCTTAAAGATTTGTGCTCTGATAAAGGTAAGATAAGTGAAAATTTTTGTTTCGAAAGAATGGATCTAGATAGATTTTGTCCTAGTTTGAAACCTAGGTCACAACTAGAAGAAATAAGATTTGATATGAATAGATCTGATAGAAATAATGAAAGATATGTTATTACTATGGATAGAAAGGATTTTTGGACTAACAAGTGGATGAAAGACCCTAGAAATATTTTTTTGCAGGTTCGCCATTGTGATCCCAGTGCACAGTACAAGAAAAATTGGGGATCATTTAAGAGAAAGAGAGGATCGACTCTTTGTTATAATTGCAGAATACTGAGACATCTTGCTAAGGAATTCCCTAGTAGAGGCCCTATTTGTCTTTGTTGTAAATCCGTAGGCCATGAAGTTTTGGACTGCCCTTGGATGATTGCTAAAGTTGAAAATATGAATATGAGACAAGAAAACCATGAAGAAGGTCAACATACTAAGAATATGCTAGAACACCAAAACAAATCAGAGACTATATTATTGTAGATGAAAGGAACACCGAATGATCACAGAGACATCAGTTTATCAGAGACCTTAAAAGAGAAGGAGTGCATAGAAACAAGAATAGGAGATTTCGACATAGACTTTGTTCTGGACAAGGAAACACAGGTGAACATTATGATATAAAGTACTTGGGAAATTTTGGGAAAGCCTGCTATGGTTCCTTCACTAGGAGGAATAAGATTGTTTAAAGGAAAGATGATAAACCTATGTGGAAGACTTACCAATATACCTATGGTTGCTCATGGAGCATCGATGGAAGAATACTTTGAGGTCGTTAAGTTTGTTGAGAACATCACCCCATTTTCTCTTTTGCTAGGAAGAACCTGGATTGAGAAAGATCAAATCCGAACCAAAGAAGAAGATAAAGTGGTAGAACAAAAAAAACAAGAATTAAGAGATTTCATGGCTAGGAAAATAGCATGCTTAGTAGAAGAACAAGAGTACAAGTCGAAGCAACTCAGAACCAGAGACTTAGCTGTTGAAGTTGAGAAAATACGGGAAGGCTTGAAAAACCTGTCCATGCAGAAGAAAAGAGAACTTACCCCTAAAGTAATAAGAGAGGAGACATTCCACTTAAACCCTTTGGAAGACCCTCAACAATGCGAAGTTACTATGCTAAGAGCAGATAAGAATCAAAATGAAAAGAGAAACCTAGTGACTCAAATCACAAAGAAAAAGGCAAGGAAGCTTAGCAAGAAGAAAGAAAAGTTAGAGAAATTACAAGAAGTTCCAGAGAAGGCTTTGCAGAAAGAAGGATTACAAAACTTGAACTTCGCCGGAATAGCAGAGCAACGTAAAATGGCACTTCACCATGATGAATCAATATGACCGTTGGAGGCATCTTGACCGTTAGAACGACGCTCCGTAACGGCTAGAAACATAGTTATTGCCATAAATATCACCATTGGACCATTGAGACCACGCCATAACAGATGGATTGAGGCATTCCTTCCGTTGGAGGAATCCATTGCGAACATTGTCTACTTAATTCGTCGAATGTCTCACTGGGGACACTTTTGCAAATTGCAATTACCCGAGCCCACAGAGAAATGATTATCACATTGTGCTTATTGAGACATTGCCACCCATTCAACTACCTTGAGTGTTTGTTTGCCTACCCGAAATATTTGTTTATGAGCATGCATGTTGGGCAAACGCAATGCAGTGGAAAAGTCTGTGGAAGAAATTCTAATAGATCTAATGGCGGAGAAGGTCATGTTCGCAGGAACACATGCCTTATCAACAAGAGGATTACAAGCATCCTCATTAATTGCACGTCGATCTGGGCCCTCCCGAACTGCGATAGAGAAACAGAGAAAGCATCGCGATGACTTGGCAAATGCGAAGCTCATCCCATCGGTCCTGCCCGACTATATCCCACCTCTATCTAGTGCAGTTAATCATGACAACGTTCTGAGAGAATTCAACTATACACTGATCACTGCGTACCTCCCGAAGGGGATACACGTAGTTGGATCACAGTTGGGACAGATCCTGACACTCAAGGTCAGTGATTTCAACTTAGGAGACCACAAGAATTATGGAATGCTCTTCCGACACAAGTACTTGACAAAGATAGTGGGGAAGAAGCCAAAGCTAGTTCCCCAGTCGTGGACCATGGACATCGCGAATTCCACCATCTTCAATGTGATGAAAATACCACAATTCGACATACATCAGGAGGTTAACACATGCGTTAAACTCCTCATGATGTGCTTCCATGGTGGTTACCTATGGTTGGATAGGTGCATCACTATAGATCCGATGTTTTTCCATCGAATCACCAGATTGAGCATGCAAAGACCAGACCCTCAAAACTTTTACCTAGGAAAGGCTGCATATCACGCCTTGGTGCAATGCATAAAAGACACTTACGACGATGTAGAGAAAGGGAAGCCGGGATACAAGGTAGCCTCCATCCAAAATGGTGCAGTGCGCCTAGATTGTCAGCTGATAGCAGGCAAGCTCGTCAGGAAGAATAGACCAACACAAGTCATGGGGTTCATTGTCGACCTCGCAAGAAAATGCATTGAAGGAATGCAAATGAATTGGGTGATCTACCTCGTCAACCAATTGGAACAAGACTGTCGCAAAGCATAAGACTAGGGCTATGAGTTTCACTTTAGTTGGTTGTTGATTCTCATTGCCTTCGTCACTTGGGAGATGCCGGAAGGAGCCACCTTCCTGGAAGTCGACCCATCAGAATCCCTGGCCGCGAGGTTCACTATGCTCTGATATTCGAGCGACATGGCAAAACAATGGAAGTTGAATTCGATGTTC
This sequence comes from Picea sitchensis, assembly GCA_010110895.2. Taxonomy (NCBI): domain Eukaryota; kingdom Viridiplantae; phylum Streptophyta; class Pinopsida; order Pinales; family Pinaceae; genus Picea; species Picea sitchensis. The sequence goes on from SNQJ01S0036386.1 coordinate 4,712, forward strand.
CACACATATTATTTACAAGTAGGAATAGGGCGAAGTGATGCCACTTAAAGACCCCCTTCCAAAGGATGAAACGTCAAAGAAACGAATGGTTTCCCCGAATAAACCTTCAACGTGAAAGAAGTCAAAAGCCACTAGGCCATAGTTACAGACTGTGCTCATGGTGGATGACATTGACCTCATCATCGCCACTGTAGAAGACACTTAAAAGAATATTTTACAGTGCAACAAATAAAAATAGGAGACAATGTACGACAAGATTGAGGTGGAGCTGAAAGGGGTACAATAAGCCCTATACTCGAGTCACGTAGTATCCACTTCTCCATCATCATATGAAGGAATAGAAGTGGGAGACGAGCCAACCCAACTACGCAGATTAGCCGATGTGACAGAGGCTTGCCTTTGTCATGTCTAGGAAGAAAAAGAGTAGGCCACAGAGGCCTTGAAGCAAGCAAAGGAGGAATCCATAGAGCAACATCGAGTTGCGAAGCAAGAGAAAGATGACCTCCAGGCGAAGTTGCAAAGGACAAAGAACAACTCAAGAAAGAAAAAGAACAACTGCTCACGGAGTAGATGGGAGTTAAGGAGGCAGTCACTAGAGCACTTCGCTTTGTGTTGAGCCTCACATAGATGGAAGCAGACACAATGGAGAGTCAAGTGGTGAAGCTCGTTGAAGCTATTTAGTAGCTTCAAGCAAGAGTGGCAGAACTAGAATTGCAAGCAGTTCCAAGCACTCCGTAGGAAGTGCGAGATCAGAGAGAAGAAACTGCCAGGAGCGCAGTAGAATGAATCAAGGCATTGGCCTCAGAATGTAAGCTACTCAACAACTGAAGTGTGTAGACCTATGAGTGCCTTGCAAAGGAACCATAACTAAGAGCATTAGAAGCACAACTCCAAGAGGAAAAGAAACAAGCATCGACAGTGCAAGCGCAACTGAAACTGCTTTCAGTAGTTGAGAAGATTAAAAGGTCACATGAACAATGCACAGTTCAACAGTAGGTCCATGCCATCCAGAGTAAAGTCATGGAAGTGACCCAGAGACTCTAGCCGGTACAGGATGAAGCATGCACACATTTTGTGGAGATAGAGGGACAAGGATCACATCTAGAACATGTGGTCACCTCGGTGGAACAATGCTTGGAAGGACTGGTCACCGAGAAAGTCATCCAGGAGTTCGTCGAGCAGGAGGCCCTAGCGAAGCAGCAGGTTGAGGAAGCTTGAGCCAAGATCGAGGCTTTCGAAGCAGAGTTTCCCAAACCAGAGTGACTCGGGACAAGTCACAGGTGAGTGTTGGGGGCCTGTTGGCCCTTGAACAAGTTTTGGAGAACCTTGGTCATGTTTGACCACTTTTTGGGACTTCGATAGGCTGGTCGAAGATGAAGCGCCCCGATGAAGCGGAGATCATGGGATGTCACCCCCTTTGCGGGATTTTTGGGGATTAGGGTTTATGTAACGGGTATGGGATGTTGACTGATGGGTTTACCCATGTTTAGGCCCCTTTTGTAATGTATAAATAAGTAGCTAGGTGATGTAAGAGACAAACCTAATAGATCAATGGCTAAGTGCTAGAGTGAGACCTAAGTTGGCTTTGTGCATACTGTGTGTTGAGAACTTGCAAAGATAAGTTCAAGTGATTGTAAGAAGGCTCTGTGCTGAACCTAGATCGGGGAAGGAGGATCTGGCGAGGTGCGCGCATATCTCTTATCCTGTGCGGAGTGGGTTTGTGGCTATGTGCATGTAAGAATATTGACAGAAGATAATAAAGAAGAAGAAGAGTTGGTGGACGTAGCCCCACATTGGGGTGAACCACGTATATCCTGTGTTATGGTTGCTTTGTGCAATATAGTTGATATGTTATTGATGTGATTTATGCTTAGTGTTGTAATCTTTATGCTAGATGCATCTGATATAGTAGCTTAGTGCTTATGCTGTGAATGAATGTTAGATTTGCTTTGATGCTATGTGTTGAATGGACAAATGTGATTAGATCTTGATGAATATTGCGTTGTTCTGTAATTAGGGTTTTGACCTGTGATGTGAATAAGGGTAAAGGCTAATGAATGTTAACTACTAAGTGTTATGTTGAGTATTGTGATCTCAGATCTGTGTCCCAACTAGGTTGTAGTCACTTGAGTTTTGCAACCCCCCTGCCTCTATCTTGGGTGAGACTTCATCTGCTTCGTAGGTGTTGCCGAAAGGGCCGATATTTAGGGTTTTGTTGGTGCATTGTTGAAGCGTTGAACCCTGGGTCTACCCCTATGCCAACACTCATGTACACAACCAATCTATACTACAGCCTACGTATCACATATGAGTACTTAGGTTTTTCTCTTCAAGATGAACTTAGATCCTCTGTAACCTTCAATCACATTCTCTTCTATCTTTCACTGTCCAATCTGACCCATAACCAATCACAACACATCCAAGCTCTCCAACAACTTACTCATGCACCTCAACCATACAATATGAATGCTACTCAATCATGTATAAGCAATCAACATATTATAGCAATCATATTAGTACTGAATCATAAGAGTGTTGCTCACTCTATCAACCAACACAAACCACATCATAATAGCCATACCAAGAATGCCTTAAGCATTCACTACACAACAAACAAGAGTATCAATCAAGACAACAATGTAACCATACCAGAATTTCTATCGCAGATATGAGCCCATAGAATGCAGGTCTGGAACTTGCTTCAGTGTTCAAATGTTTAGCACCAGCTCACACACAAGTCTTCATGAATTCATCCACTGTACGTTCCCTATCCTCATTCAGCCCGTGTATGTACATGCCCTGGCTCACTACAACCTGCGTATACCTCAGAAACTAGGGTTTCTGAACTTTCAAAACTTTTTTCGTCATGATCTCAGACTTACCGAAACTTTGATGCATCCATGAGATCCTCCATTACGCTCTCTCTCTCAAAATATATCTTCAATACCCGCTCAAGAGATACATCTTCACAAAAGACCCTTGCCTCTTATTTATACTCTCCAAGTAGCTTCCTTAGAAGAATCTTCTAGGTCACTTAACCCATTTTCTTCATTTTATGGTGAACCACTTTCCATATTTAGAAAGTTCTCCATTACTTTATCATTTAAATATTCCTCCTTGATTTTGTCACCTCACTTTATCATTTAAATAATATTTTTTGATTTTGTCACTTCACTTTATTATTTAAATAATCCTTCTTGACTTNTTTATTATTTAAATAATCCTTCTTGACTTTGTCACTTTACTTTATCATTTAAATAATAATTTCTTCTTTGCAATCTCTTTGACTTCTTTGATCTTTTGAGGCTTCAAGCCTACATATGAGGGTCCTCCAACTTGGTAAGGCCATAACTCTCAAACCATGAGGAGTTATGTGACATTCCACATACCACCGGAAATGGTATGACAAACACTATCCATATAGGATAGTTCCACTGACAAATTCATTGATCTTCATCTCATTATTCCACATTTAAGCATGGGTTCTCCAACCATACTTCTAGGATAACTCAACCATAAAGCGTCTTCCATGAGGGCTTTCACCATAAGGGGACCGTTCATCCATTTGTTCACCTTATCAACCATGATAAGACAATAATGATTCATCTTTACATCAATCCAACAATGCATCATATACCAATGAAACCACATCGATCCATCTTCATCTATGCATCATGTATCAATGACAACTCATTGATCCATCTTCATTTTTACATCATATCAATGACATCATATGACTATGATCCCATTTTACATCTATTCATTCTCATCAAGGATCTTCATATTACATTTGACATTAATCATCAATCAATCAATCCTTTTGCATCATTCAATCACTTGACATCAATCAATGGCATTAATCTATCACTTGACATCAATCAATCAAATATTTGGCATCAATGACTACATGATCCAACAATCCCCCCCTTTGGAATTGATGGAAATACCAACATTGATCTCAACACCAATCATTGATGGAAACATGTAGACAAGACATTTCTTACATCCATAGTCATCTCAATCACATCAATGTGACTATCTCTCCCCCTTTGACATCAATGGAAAAGGGTAGTTCTCTCCTTGGGGCTACTCCCCATGCCTGAACTCTCCTTGGGGCTGCTCCCCCTGCCTGGATGCCTTTGATCTTCCTTTGAAAAATCTCTCCCCTTTTGAACAAGGGATATCACTCTAATGTAATGCTGAAGATACATCGCTCATGCTCCCCCTATGACCATGGCTCCCGTTGGAATTATGCCTTTGTGCTCTTTCTTCAAATATAGGGCTATTTTACGAACTATGCATCTGATAAATATCTCCTCCTCGAATCATGGGAAGAAGAATGAATCCCCCTATGGGTATGTCCCCCCCTATCTTCGATGCAATATGAAAAATATGCTACCACTGCAATATGATACTCCTTAACCAGAACATAAATCAACCCCTCTTTCTATGATGATCCTTGGATCTGTCCATGTATCAAACTTGTGCTATACCATACATCATGAATCAAAAGATATGTCAAAAAAATAGAGAATCATGGAAAAAAATATCAACTAGGTACATCCTGTACCAAAATGTGTGCTCACCATGCACAACACCCATGTACATCAACCATGTATATCATCACCATACAATGTGCCAAAAGATATCATCAATGGAATGTATCAACCATATGCCTCTACCAACATGTCAACCATGTGCTTTATGTCACTCATGATATGCCTCCACCATGAACAAAGTGCCACGACCATACATCTCAATCAATCACGTGTATCAACTATATCATACAATACATCATGTACCAAAGTATATGCTAATCAAGTGATACCAATGGTGTACTTTTTATCCAAGTACTATCATCCAAACATATACCATCTATGAGTGTACCAAGCATGCACATCAACATGTATCATCACTTGTACCAAGCAAGTACATCAACCATGCACTAATACCACAACAAAATTGATCCTCATACATGTATGCCAAATCCACCACAAAACATGCGCCAATCAAACTGTTAGTAGGTGCCTATACCAATGTACTAGAAGTGTACCAATCATGCATCAACTATAGATCAGACTAATCAATGATGTATAACATGATCACCTCATCAAATAACCAACTACATGTCCCAAATATGTAGCCCATACATATGCCAAATTCATGCACAAAGTTATCCAACAAGTATGCCTCCAATAATACATCATAAGATATATCAATGAAACTCAAATGTGTACCAGCCATGTACCCCAACAGATAAACCTCAATCCTCCATTCACTACAACAAATACTTAAGCAATCATTGTGTACTATAAGTGTGCAATGCATCCAAGATAGCCTTTCATTATATATCATCACCATACATAATCCAATATGTAATCATGAAAACCTACAACAAACAATGTCAGAACCTGCAACAAACTATGTCAGACCCTACAACATAGAGTTATACCATCACATCAAGCTGCAACCCATGTGCATAGCCTTTTTCCCAAGGCTTTACCACATATACGTGGCCTGCTGCATAGACAACTCGCATATGTATGTGACCTATTCTAGGTCAGCCTGTGTATGTACACGACTGTTACCACTGTCACCCGTGTATGCTTCAGTAGATGACACACTTGAGCTTCCCTTAAGACTTCCATTCTGCTATGGTTGTTCAATCTTCTTCACCCACTTCTGAAGGTGTCCCTGCTTCTCAGAACTTAAGCTCCGAGCTTCCATCTTTTCAAAGATGTCTCCCTTCCTTCATTCCTTCTTCTAGTCATGCTATATGAAGTCCTCATCATAGAATTTCTTCTCGTGTTTTAACAATCCTGGGATTTGTGGCCAAATCCACTACAGATGTAGCATCTCATGCTGTGACAATGAACAACAATGTGTCATACTTGATCACATCTCCAACACCTTATGGTGTTATGAATTCTTCCATTATCTCTTCTTGTATAATATTTGCATTCCAAAGCTTTGTGACCATATTCATTACATGAATAACATTGACCATGAAAAATACTTTTATACCTTTTCTTTGATGTCCATCTTCTTTGAGGTGTAAGCATGGCTTCTTGATGTCTTCCTTGCTTTATTATTTTGAAACTTTCCTTCTCTTGTGTAGATGGTTGACTTGCAACATTATCTTCATCCTTTGAGAGTGAGGGACTTACCTCATGCTTCTTTGAGGTGCTTGCTTTAACATGTGTAGCTTCTCTCTTGTATCCAAGACTTGATTTATCATTTGGTGATCTTTGAATTTCCAAGATCTCATTCAAGATTTGTGAGCTATCAAGAATTTGTTTGACTTTTGTACTTTCTTTCTAAGATCAACAACTTCTGATTCTAACTTATAACATGAATCTTCCTTTTCATTTACTTGATTCTTCAATAGTTCCTCTACCCTTTTGGCTTATTCAATTTGGATCTTGAGATGGAAAATAATTTCAAGACTTTTTCTAATCTCATCATCTACCTTCTTATATGTACATGACTGTTACCACTGTCACCCGTGTATGCTTCAGTAGATGACACACTTGAGCTTCCCTTAAGGCTTCGATTCTGCTATGTTTGTTCAATCTTCTTCACCCACTTCTGAAGGTGTCCCTTCTTCTCAGAACTTAAGCTCAGAGCTTCCATCTTTTCAAAGATGTCTCCCTTCCTTCATTCCTTCTTCTAGTCATGCTATATGAAGTCCTCATCATAGAATTTCTTCTCGTGTTTTAACAATCCTGGGATTTGTGGCCAAATCCACTACAGATGTAGCATCTCA
>SNQJ01S0036386.1:16072-54691 GCA_010110895.2 Picea sitchensis
ACTTTATCATTTAAATATTCCTCCTTGACTTTGTCACCTCACTTTATCATTTAAATAATCTTCTTTGATTTTGTCACTTCACTTTATTATTTAAATAATCCTTCTTGACTTTGTCACTTTACTTTATTATTTAAATAATAATTTCTTCTTTGCAATCTCTTTGACTTCTTTGACCTTTTGAGGCTTCAAGCCTACATATGAGGGTCCTCCAACTTCGTAAGGCCATAACTCTAAAACCATGAGGAGTTATGTGACATTCCACATACCACCAGAAATGGTATGACAAACACTATCCATCTAGGATAGTTCCACTGACAAATTCACTGATATTCATCTCATTATTCCACATTTAAGCATGGGTTCTCCAACCATACTTCTAGGATAACTCAACCGTAAAGTGTCTTCCCGTGAGGGATTTCACCATAAGGAGACCACTTTGGAGTTCATCCATTTGTTCACCTTATCAACCATGATAAGACAATAATGATTCATCTTTACATCAATCCAACAATGCATCATATACCAATGAAACCACATCGATCCATCTTCATCTATTCATCATGTATCAATGACAACTCATTGATCCATCTTCATCTTTACATCATATCAATGACATCATATGACTATGATTCCATTTGACATCTATCCATTCTTATCAAGGATGTTCATATTACATTTGACGTTAATCATCAATCAATCAATCCTTTGGCATCAATCAATCACTTGACATCAATCAATGACATTAATCTATCACTTGACATCAATCAATCAAATCTTTGGCATCAATGACAACATGATCCAACAATATATACCAAGTATACATTTTCATTTGGAATCATCTTGTATTTGGAAATTTATGTGGTGTATAAGGAGGTTGCCCCCTCGAAGAGGCTTATTATCTGAAATTCTATCTTTTTCAAGGCGATGAGTACTTATTCTAAGGTTTTTCTACGCTATCTTGATATTTGGTTCTTAACAATATTTATCGGAGCGAATTGTTCTTCGAATGAAGTACACACTTATACAAATATTTTTAATGAATTTTGTGACGTCTTTACCTGGACATATGAGGAAATGCCAAGTATAAACCCTCAAATTGTCGACCACAAAATCAAAACTTACAAAAATGCGAAACCAGTTCGACAAAATCTTAGACTTGATAATCCAAGGAAAGTTGCAACAATAAAGGCAAAGGTGGAAAAACTCCTTAAGGCATGCTTTATCTGGCTAGTTCCCCTTGATGAATGGGTATCCAACCCCACTCATGTGGAGAAAAAGCAAGGGACTATCCGAGATTGTATTGATTTTCATGATTTGAGAAAAGCATGTCCAAAGGACAACTTCCTCTCATTGTTCATAGATTAGATTATCGATGAGTGTGCATGAAGTGAGATATTTACATTTATGGATGGATTCTCTAGCTACAATAATATCCAAATCCATCCCAAGGAAAAACATAAGACAACATTTATCTGTCCTTGAGAACATTTTCTTATCGAAAAATTCCTTTTGGTCTTAAAAATGATAGAGCTATTTTCTAGTGGGTCATGTCATTCGCTTTCCACAACCCCAAACATGTCATTGAGGCGTATCTTGATGACCTAGTTGCTTTCTCTTGTAATATAATGGATCATCCTACCCATGTTTGTCTCATGTTTGAGAGATGTTGTTATTATTAGATTCGTTTGAATCCTCACAAGTGCTTATTTTGCGTCATTTCAGGGTGTCTCCTTGGTTTTACTGTGTCCAACAAAGGGATCATGGTCAATCCTTTAAAGGTTGAGGCAATAATTCAGTTTCCTCCCTCATGTACCATTTCTCGGGTTCAAAGTTTGTAAGGGAAATCTTATTTCCTACGACGTTTTATAACAAACTATGCTGAAATCACCAAGGGCTTCATGCACTTGCTAAAGAAGGGGGTCCCATTTGTTTGGGATGATTTCTCACAAAAATCATTCAATGCGTTGAAGAAGGTACTTATGTTTTCCCTTCTGCTTAGTCCTTTGACTATAACAGAGATTTCATGTTGTATCTTGCAACATTGTAATCGACTATTGGCATGGTCCTAGCTCAAGAATATGATACACTCCAAGAGCATGTCATATATTACTTTAGTCAAGGCTTAACAGGTCTTGAGTTTAACTATTACATGTGGAGAAATTAGCTTTGGTGGTCGTTCACGTTGTCTAGAGACTTCAACATTACATTTTACACCACATAACCACTTTGATCATCGACATTAATCCTTTTCAATATGTCTTAACTCAACGGATTGTCAGGGGAAAATATAATAAATGGATTGTTATTTTACAATAGTTTAACTTGGACTTTGTGTCTACTAAGTCCAAGAATTCTTTAGTTTTTGCGGAGCTAATGTCAAAATTTCCCAGGGAAGATAAGGACGCTATTGTTACTGACTCATTCCTGGATGAGCACATTTTCCTTATTTATTCCCATGACCCTTGGTATGGGGATATACTTGTGTACCTCCGGACTTTGAATTTTTCTCCAAATTACTCACGAGATGAGCGATGATGTATTTTCCATTTGGTGAATAATTACCTTATCATCGACAATACTTTGTATCATAGAGGGGTGAATTCAACTCTTCATTGTTTTTTGACTCATGAAGAAGCAAAGACTATGCTTAATTACTGTCACAGTGGAGCTTGTGGCGATCATCTGTATGGGTTGGCGAAAACCCAAAAATCCTATGTGATGGATACTTTTGGCCCACAATATTTAAGTATTGTATTGAGGCAGTTATAAGATGTCATCCCTGTCAAATTTTTTATAGGAAAAAGTGTGTGTACCTACTTCCACTATTTTCCATCATCATTGTTGGCCACTTCACCAAGTAGGGGGTGGATTATACGAGATGTCACCCAACCTCAACTAGGTGATCTGAAAATGAAAAGGCTTGAATCTCTTTAAAATTGCAAGTGAAATGGTTTGTGCTTGGGTAATAGGATCAAGTTACAAACACATAAAAATTAATGAGTTTTTTTTTTACTTAATCATGAGCAGCATAAACAATCATAAACATCCATCAAAATACACACATTAAAACAATAAAATGATAAAGGAGTTCACCCCTCTTGGGCTACATCTCCAGGTCTAACTTCCAATGGATCATTTTCATTAATGCTCAAAGTGTCAAAATTAGTTCTTTACAATGCTCAAAATGAGAAATGGATGGCTTCAATGGCTCCAGAACTTTCAAAAACCCCTAGTTGGGCTCTTCCTGCACTTGGTTTGGCCAAAAATTGAGTTGGAATCACTCCATGGAAGTTTCTCCCAATTCTTTGCTATCTCCGCTAACCAAAGCGCACCCATAATGATTGAACCTAGCCTCTGTCTGTTTTCCATTCAGAAAACTCAACACCCACATGCATCCCACAAAAAAGGCTTTCTTTCACACCGTTAGAGGCATAAGCACCTAGATGGGCAGAGGTGTCGATCACATGGGTGCCATATGGCCACGTGCCAGTGCCTAATCTAGACCTATTGCAACTTCCCCATGCTTTTGGTGGTTGAGTGTGGTATGTACATGCGGATGGAGCACATGGTTGGATGACCATTGGATGATTGGTTGAAATTCACGTGAAAAGTTAAGTGGAAAGGTCGTATGGTATGTCGAATACAAGGATTGGAGCTTAGCCCCGACCCTTTTGACACCCGAATGAAACCTTGTGCAAACTTAAATACAATGTTTAAATATTAGGGGTAAGCAACACATGGCAGGTGGGCTGGTAGCCCACCTGTGCCAAGTCACTCGTCCAAACTGGAGGTCACGGGTTCAAGATCCATGGAGTCCAAAAAAAATCCTCTTAACCTTGGAGAGGGTACCACGTGGCATCCCATGTCTAGGCCACGTGGTACCAAATCATTGGCCCTCAACATGCCACATTTCACAACTGGGTTGGACCACTATCATGCCAACACACTTGCCACGTCAGCCTTTGCCATGTCATCACCTGCCACATCCATAATACGACCCTGCCACATCAACAATACAAAACTTCCATGTCAGTAGTACAACCCACGTCAGCAGTATGAAACTGCCACATCATCAGTATGACCCTACCATGTCAGCACTGTAAGGACTGTACAGTCAACAAATTTTTGCATGTTTGGAAAAGCGGACATAACACAATATATCTCTCATACGTCCATTTGACCCCATTCAAGTTGCGTTGGGATCGTGAGGATGAGGCCTAAGCACAAGTCTGTTTTGAAGCAATTCTGAGCACTTTTATTTTTGAGCATATATTGATCCACTGGATCACTAGGGGGCATAAGTATATCATTGTGGTTGTTGACTACTTCATGAAGTGGACATAATTCATGCCTTAATTTTCCAACGATGGTGAGACAACCACACTTTTCATATTTGATCTAGTAATTACTAGGTTTGGAGTCCCAAGGGAGATTGTCACCGAACATGGTAGTCACCTTCAAAACAAGATGATTTTTGAATTGGCCTCAAAGTTGGGGTTTAAACATGATAATTTTTCTCCTTACTACCCTAAAGAAAATGATTAGGTATAGGTTGTTAACAAGTCTCTCAAGGCCATCCTCCAATGAATGGTTAACGCGAGAAAAAAAAACTAGGAGGAAAACTCTCAAAGTGAGTCAGAAGGAGAAGAGCACCTACAATTGATTCTATATAACCCCCAAGTCATGGCTAGAAACAACAAAAAAAAAACCCCAATTGTATGAACTTCAGTTACTCCTAGATGCAGTCGTCATACTTGGAATACTCCATGACATGCTAAAACATCCTGAAAAATTTCTCCCTAAATTTTATCCTGATAGAAAAGACTCGGCCGAAGACCATGTCAAGAAGTTGTTATCATCCACAAGGCTCTAGAACATTTGACATGAACATGTAATATGTCGATTGTTCCCTCATATGTTTGAGAATATGGCCATGACCTGGTTTTAATCTTTGGAATAAGCCTCTATTACTAGCTGGAGAATATTTGGGACTATTTTCCTTAAGAAATTTGGGGAAGATGAAATGCTAGCTACTTTGGTCTTAGATCTTTCAAGAATCAAAATGGATACCAACAAAAAGGTTAAGGATTTTAATCAATGTTTCCTTTATTTTCTTAAGCAGATTCCTCGAGCTTCCAAACCTACTGAAGATGTCACCAATGAATTCTATAATTCAGCTCTGCCCATGTCCATGGCGATGTTTGTTAAAAACATAGAGAAAGCTACCCCGGAAGAAACCTTTCAAGAGGCCCTCAAGATTGAAAAGAATGTGCTAAGTTTGAAAGGAAATACTAGGGCCGAATCTTCAAAATCTAAAACTAAATCTGAGACCAAAGCCACCATTACCAAGTCTTCAGAAGAAAAGAAATATATTGATTCTATGGACATGTAATCCCTCTAGAGAATTGTCAAGAAATTATCTAATGAGTTGATTGATTTTAAGAAGCACAATGAGGAAGGATCTTCTAATACCAAGATTTTTTTTTAAATTTCTATCTAAGAAAGATAAGAGAAATCCTTTAGTCAACAAAACAACTCTGTCATCAGAAGGGATTAATATGGAAGATATTTTCCAAGCCCTACAACATTGGGCCATTGAAAATTTGATTGAATCTAAACATGGAGAAGAAGATGAAGAGGAACAAATAGAACAAACCCAAGAATATGATGAATTACATGAGCAACAAGTTAATTCCTTTTTGGACATTTCATATGGAGTGGAAGAAGAGGAAGAAATAGAAGAAATACATATGTCCTAGAATGTTGTGACCACTAGAAGTGCAAGCAAGAAGGCTTCCTCCAACACCCCTACTCCTTCCAAACCTCCTAAAAATGCTCCTCATACACAAAAGATGTTAGCTAATCCTTCTAAAATAATTGTTCCTTCTAATGCTGCCACAAAGTTGGAATATGATTTCTTGGAAGACCTTAAAAGAACCAAGGAAAATATTTATAGGTTTGAGCTTATGAAGCTTCTACAAATTCAAGAGAATTTTATTAAAACACTTCAAGGTAAAACTGCCAAGAAATCCAAAGGAATTAATGTGGGAACAAAGAAAGGAACAAATAAAACTACCCCATCTAACGATGCCAATACATATAAAAGACAGGTAGTTGTAAACACTTCCCTATAGGGAAAAGGTCAAGATCCACCACCCCACCTTTTCTGGTTACTTTTGATATTTTTGATAAGAATGTGCATAATTGTATGATGGATTCAGGTGCCTCTTCAAATGTGATGCCCCTTAAAGTTTGTGAAATACTCAACATCAAGCTTGAACAATGTGATATTCAAATTATACAGCTTGACAGAACTAGAGTTAAAGTGATAGGGGAGTTGAAAAATGTTTTAATCAAGATGTCTTTCAATTCTAAGATACATCAAACCATTGGCATCGTAGTTATGGATATACCTTATACTTATGGAATGATCTTAAGTAGAGTCTGGTCTGCTACACTTAAGGGTACTTTGCCACAGATTGGTCACACCTTTAGCTACCTTATAACAACAAGCCCAATCAAATCAGGGTTGATAGAGAACGATACATGAAGCATGTAATAATGGATTTGAATGACCCAAATGAGCCTGTGATGCTTAATCACTCTGTTCTAGGAAATTATTCATGTGATTCATTTTTTTGAAATTACCATGCTGATACCTCATCTTATGCATAATCAAACACACAATATGAAATCCTTCATTGCACTCAGATTGTTGAGCCCCACTTTAATATAACAGATGTAAATAGTTGTGACATTGTACAATCTAACATAGTTTTTAGAGATAAGTTGGAAGTTTTTCCAACTGCACTAACCACACTAATATAGAAACAAAAGAAAATCCCAAGTCCATGCATAATCTTAAAATAGATCCTAATATGTGGACTTAGTTTTTTTGTGGGTCAAAATTCCTTGAAGGTGCATGTGCTCACTGCATACTAAAGGATCTTGATGGTAAGAAAGTCATGATGACATGAAGGCTTGAATTCCAATGCACAAATAATATTGTTGAATATGAATCTCTACTGCAAGGACTAAGAAAAGCTATTGACTCGAAAGAAAACAAAATAAAGGTATTGATTCCTAGATTGTCATAAGACAGGTAAGAAACAACATACACTGTCTCTCTAGTCACCTTAAACATTACCAACAGGAGGTATGGGAATTGATTATGTCATTTGGTGCATTTAATATCAGTCTTGTTCCTCACTCTTTGAACTTTGATGTTGATTTACTAGATAATGTAGCTTCTAGGCTTATTTCTTCTGAGAACTTATTATTAGACACATTTTTGTGGAACTTCTCTACAAACCTTCAATATCAGATAATGTGACTAACTGGAGGGTCTTTGATGACAATGAGTAGATTATTGATATCCTACACCTGGAAGGTACCTTCAAAGACTCCATAATTGAAGAAGATCAACATGATAGAGAAATGAATATAGATGTTCCTGGCTCAATCAATCAATCAATCAATTGAACAAAGCATAATCAACCTGATAAACAACATCCCTAAAAGTGTGATAAGACTAGAAAAACTCTATGATCTTCAAGATAAGTTTAAGAAGGTGACAAATTGTAAGACTAACAACTCATGAATGCAATTTGAAGTGATAAATTTGGGATCAAATAACACACCTCAGAACATCAACCTAGGAAATAAGTGTTCCCCCAAAGAAAGACAAGCTTTCATAAAGTTGTTTAAAGAATACAAAGACATATTCACATGGGCATATGATGATCTCAAGACCTACGACACGAAGATCATTCAACATGTTATCCCTATGAAGCCACAAACTAAGCCTTTTCTACAAAAATTGAGGAAAATACACCTGAGATTAGAACCACAGGTAAAAGAAGAGCTTAACAAGCTATTAGATGCCAAGATAATTTTCCTAGTCAGACACATACAATGGATCTCAGATATTGTACCTGTAAGGAAGAAAAATGGGGGACATAAAACTATATTTTGACTTCAAAAATGTCAATAAAGCTTCAGAGAAAGACAATTATCTATTTCCTCCTATGGAGAAAATTATTCAATGTGTCTTTGGTTCCCAAATGCTCTCATTATTGGATGGTTTCTCTGGTTACAATCAAGTTTTAGTCGTCCATGACGGTTAGGTGAAAACTGCTTTTCGAACTAAATGGGGAACTTACGCTTACAGGAAAATTCCTTTTGGATTAATCAATGTGGGGGAAGCCTTTCAGAGAGCCATGGACATAGCTTTCAGGGGACTTATTGGTGAATGTGTAGTAGTATATTTGGATGATATCACTGTCTTCTCGAAAAAAAGGGTAGATCATATTACTTATCTGAGGATAATTTTCAACAGATGTAGAAGGTATGCAATTTCACTCAACCCCAAAAAAGATGTATTAATTATTGATGAAGGTAGGCTGCTGGGATTCATTGTATCTAAAGAAGGCATGATGGTAGAAATTGAAAGGACTCAAGCAATCTCTAAAATACCTCCTCCCCATAATAAGGAATCCATGCAATCTTTTATGGGAAAAATAAATTTCATAAGGAGATTTGTTCCTAGTTTTGTTGAAACTGTAAAAACACTCCAAGACATGATAGAAAAGATGTAGAGTTTAGATGGGGGCCTAACTAGAAAGCAACATTCAAAAATATCAAAAGAGAAATAACTCAGGCTCCGACATTGATGAGTCCCGACTTCAACGCATACTTCATATTATACATGTTTGCTTCTGATATTTCATTTGTAGCTATATTGAAATAGAAATATCCAAATGGGAATGAATACCCCATCGCTTTTATGAGTTCCAGGTTGCAAGGAGCAGAGTTGTATTATCCTGAAGTTGAAAAACAATGCTATGTCATTTTCAAAGCTGTCAAACACTTCATACCTTACCTAATTAAATCTAGGACCAAAGTGATTGTCCCTTACCTAGTTTCGAGAAACTTCTTAGTATAGAAGGATCTGGGAGAAAAGAGAGCTAACTGGATAATGGCCCTTCAAGAATATGATGTTGAAATCAAACCTGCTAAAATTTTCAAGGGGAAAGGGCTTTACAAATCAACAGTTGAATCGATACATGATAAGGCAAATAAGTATGAATTTTACCAAGATCAAAGCCTATTTGAGAGGGAAGTTTGTTATATCCCTGTCAATGGGGACCAATGGTATTTTGAGATGAAATATTATCTGACCTAGGGAACTGCTCCCCATTATTTATATCCTAATAAAAAGAGAGCCCTCAGACTTAAGTCTACACAATATCAACTCACCTAGGGAGTGCTCTACTGAAGAAACTATGATGGTGTTTATTTGAGATGCCTTGGAAAGGAAGACACTAATAAAGTCCTATATAAACTTCATGATGGGCCTACTGGAGGAAAGTTTGGAGGTGATACTACAACACTTAAAATACTTAGGTCTAGTTATTATTGGCCCACCTTCTTCAAAGATTCACATACATATGCTCGAAAATGCCTAGAATATCAGAAAGCAGCTAGAAGAGAAAAGAAACATGGCTTCCTGCTTCAACTAGTTACTATTGAACTGCCATTCCAACAAGGGGGCTTGGATGTGATAGGGGAAATTAACCACTATAAATTACATAAGTATATCATAACAAAACCAAACTATTTCACTAGGTGTGATGAAGCAATCCCTTTGAAGATCATTAATGAAGACCAAGTGACATCTTTCCTTGAATCTCATATCATTACTAGATTTGGTGTACTTGAATATCTAGTCTTTGATAATGAAAAGTACTTATCCACTTTGAAATTAACTAGATACACATTAGAACGAAAAATTAACATCAAATATTTAGCTAATTATTATCCACATGGGAATGGGATACCATAATCAACCAATAAAAACCTAATCAAGATCTTAAAAAGAACAGTTAAGGATCACCAAAGAAACTGGCATCTAGATCTCCCAAATGCCCTATGGGATGACATAGTCACATTAAAATCCTCCTTTTTTTTTGGTCTATGGACAAGAGGCAAACTTTCCTACTCACACCTTCCTACCTTCACTGCAACTTTCCCAATCTCTTCAATATGAAGAGTGCCCAATAATGCAAGAAAGGATAAATATGCTCCTCAAACTTGAAGAAGATATGGAAAAGGCCAAAAGGAACCTAATGCAACATCATGAAATAATAAAGAGATGGTCTTATATATTTAGACACTGTAAATCTGCAAGATGAAAGTCCTGCTATCGCAATTGGTCCACATATTGAAGATAAATCTGATTCTTCACCACCATTTTATATATCCCTGAACATTCATGATAAAATTCTGCATAATTGTCTCATGGAATCGGGAGCTTCACATAATGTTATGCTAAAGGTGTTTATGGATGAGTTAGGTTTAGATATCACAAAACCCTACCAAGATCTCTATTCTTTTGACTCTAAAAAAGTCAAGTGTTTAGGAGTTATCAAAGATTTGGTTGTAACATTGTCTTAACTACCTATGAAGAGTGTTTTTATGGACATTGTAGTGGCTAATATACCACCAAAGTTGGAATGTTGTTGTCTAGGTCTTAGGCTAAAAGGGTGGGTGGATCTTTGCAAATGGACCTGACATATGTCACCATACCTATTTTTGGGGGAGAACATCGAAAATTATACATGGAAGTCCAATTTGCTTATATTGTAAGTGATCATGACAATCCAAGAAATCATCTTATCTATGCAGTAGATGATGAAATCAGCTCAACAATATTTCATATCAATGATGATATTCCAGAATCACCAATTAACAAACCTATTGGTAAGCAAGAGAAAGGTATTGAAAACTTAGTCTAGAAGATGTTTTTTGATGGTTCATGTTAAAAGGAGGGATCTGATGCTGGGATTGTATTCATTTCTCTTGCAAAAGGAATTCATACCTATGTCTTATAAATTATAATTTGAGACTACCAATAAAATTGCAGAATATGAGGCTTTACTGTTAGGATTAAGAGATGGAAAACATACGAGAATTGACAAATTAGCAGTTTTTGGAGATTCTGAGTCAGTCATCCATCAAGTCAAGAGTATTTATCAAAAAACACAACAAATACTGAAGCAATATAGGAATGGGATATGGGATTTTGTTGAAAACTAATTTTTGGCTTTTGATATCACATTTGTTCATAGAAACTTTAACCAACAAGCATATTCATTAGCATTAACAACTAGAAATTTCAAAACTCTGTTATGGTCCGATATGAGATATAAAATTGAAGTGAAACACGGGCCTTCAATCTTGGATAACAGACGGTTTGATAAATCATCTGTAGGAAACAAATATTTTCAAGAAGGTGATCTTGTCCTCAAGTAGGATAAGGAAAATGAAATTAAAGGGAAACATACCAAATTCTAGAAACTATGGCTAGGTCCATTTCAAATCCATGAAAATATTGGGCCAAGAAATTTTAAACTTAGGACATTGTAGGGAGACAAGGAGGAGCTCCTTGTCAATGGACAAGTGCTTAAACAATACTTCTCCTAATCACCCCAGGTGATGTAGCTATGTACATAGTAGGTTCCCTTCTGTTTTGTTTGTAAACATTCTCAATTTTTCTTGCTTTACCATGTTGTATTTACTTACTGTTGTAATAAAGATTCAACTAACTTGTTCGAATTGGAGTTTATGCTACAATATAATCACTAAGCCTGCATAAGAATGATTATTCAGGTGACTTATTAAAGATGAAATACCTTGCATATGGTATAGAAGCAAACAAGTTATAACTTATGGCCACATAGACTGGAAGAGTTCAAGAGTCTCTGTTATTAGAAGAGCCTCAGATTGTGTTTTAAAAGAGGATTTAGATGCTTAAAATGACACGAGGTTTGTTATCTATGTGATCACTCCCACTTCCGACTCACAAAGTCATAAACAAGAACATGCACTGACCACTAATATCTTCGGGATAATGCTTATGAGACTTCCCTATTGCCAACCAACCTAATGAAATTTTGTTTGGAGAGGACCCATGAAGTTGAAATAATGACTAATACCTACATATCAAAGAAACTCTTGTATCAACCCGCTTCCCAAACACCCATTATGCAGAAATGCTACATAAATTACAAATCTAAAGGGTGAAATATACAGTTTAAACAAATTGGAAGTTGAAAGGACTAATAACTATGTGGGAAGTAGTAAACCCGTCGGGGCTATGGACGCTCGCTGACAGTAGGGCCATGCTTGTATGATACTAAGACAACTTCATCATGGATATGGATGCTCACTGGCAGTGAAGCAATGTTGGGAAAAAAAAGACAAGGAACACAGATCAGTCTATAAAACAATTAAGAACATGCTTCTGGGGTATCTCGATCTTCACAGATGTATAAATTGGGTTCCTGCCTTAATTTTCTCACTAGTATTATCCTGAAGATCATCTAGGATGGTACTGTGTTCTCATCTTTCAGAAAGATCGAGTGTTATGGGGTCCACAGTACAAATCCACCTATCAAATTTTCATAAATTACATGGTTAAAGATTCACTGTCTGGAGGTAAATATGGAATAGAGATAACTGGTTCTCCTAGCAAGTCACCATTTGTTATGACTTACACAACAAACCACTAAAACTCTTGAGTTTTAGTGGGTACCCACACTACCAAAAGTTTGCAAGGTACTACTTTTTCTACCCCAATGGTTATTCATTTATGAGATTGATGTTTATATGCATATGCCAAAATAGATTTAATGCATAATCTACTAGTTGCTACTCGAATCCCTCATGGTAGACTCTTCATGTGATTTTCCCCAACTGCTTTGGAGCTTTTTGAAATTGAAACCACTGACAACTACTTGGCCCCTCACCTCCTTACTCTTATGATCTTAATTAAATCGTTGGCTCTTGGCTCCTGATATCTTGATGTTCTCAAGTGTAAAAGTCCCGACGACAACGCTTTAATAATGTCGTTGTAGACGAATTGCTCTAGGAGCTGGTTAATTGTAAGCTAACTTTTATATCAATGACGATATTGATGACATGATTGTTTATGCTATTGTTACCAGGGGGTTGGTCCTCATCTAGTATGAACACAAGCTGGGCCCCACTCCTACCCAGTACCTTAATGCATTCTAAGACTACTTTAGCTATGCATCCTCATAGTATTGTCCATATGACTTCGATCACATATCATCATCTCTTGGCCTCCGATTGTTTATTGTTTCATAAATCTAAAATCCCAATAATGATGCCCTTCAATGTCATCGTCGACAAATCATTGGGGAATGAAATCCTGCATAAGTTGTTTGTTGACACCAATGGCGATATTCATATTTCAAGGGGCCACATCACTGCAAACATGACTAACTGTGATAGTTTTCAAATTCACCTTAGTTATATTGATGTACTATTTTCAAGCTAGGCCCCCTCCTTTTCGTCCCAAAATTGTTACACTTATATAATATTCACAACACCTTATGCTCAGACTTGGAAATATTCCTTTGGCTCAAGCATTTCACTGAAATATTTCATTGTCAGAGAACAACATGAGCTTGCCCATGTTCTCCCTATGTAAACTATCGACGACAATATTGCTTGAAACAAATCGCCAACGATGTAACCTTGGAGCCATTAGACAACCTAGATCAATCCAACACCCAACAATTATATCTCCACCGTGTTATTTATTTTTTTAATCTCAACTAACTAAGCAATCAAATCAGATCTAACAACTATTGCTAAAATAAATAACTCTTGCATGCATCAGAAAATAATGAGAAAAACAATCACACGCAGTACACAAAATTTCTGCTCTTCAAGACCAGTTCTTCATCAATAACATCATAACTTACAAGAGCTACCCTCATAGGGTAATGGCTCTAAGAAAAAATAAAACCACAAACCAAGTATTAAACCTGAACCATAGTGGCTCGATCAATGTGCTGTTGAAACTCTAAGGCTCTTGAAACTCGTGCGACTAAAACTCAAGGCTGCTGAAACTCTGTTGCTGCACTGTTGAAACTCTGTTGTTGCACTGCTGAAACTCTGAGACTGTTGAAACTTGCACTGCTGAAACTTTGAGACTGTTCGTACATATATGTATGGATTTTATATTGCAATGGATGAAATCTCCTCATATAGCATGCAACTTGCTGCAATGGATGTGATTTTCACTCACACGTGCGACTAAGTTGTACAAACCTGTTGCTGGAATGTGTGCACTCTACCTTGGGATGCATGCAACCTGTTTTGTCTTCTCACCAAGATGAAAAATCAACTTTGATTTTTCTTCTCTTCTCTCAAATGACTTGTGAAATGAAGAATGAATGTGTCTTTTCTTTTACCCATCCTGTCTTTTCTCATGGGTAACTTACCTAATCTAAACGGTCAAGATTAGATTGCGAGATCAACAATTTTCATTTAATTAAATCATTAAGTGACTTTTGCCTTAGTCATTTCATTAATTAAAAGTCACTTTACAAAAATACATTCACTTTATTAATTAATTAATAAAGAGAATCACTAGGAAAAGGTACAGATACATTTAATGATGTTTTCCGCAAGTAGAGAACCTTGCGAAAATACATCTATGAGCTACAAACATTAACACTCCCTCTTAGTGAGGAAGGTATTCTCCACCACTCCAAGCTTGGCCTGAAATGGAATAAATTTTCCCTTTTCCAAGGGCTTGGTGAAAATGTTTTCCAACTGCTTATCTGCAGGAATATACTAAAGTTGAACTACTCCCTTATACACTATGTCCTTGATGAAATGGTATCTAATGTCAATATGCGTAGACCTGTCATGAAACACTGGATTCCCTGAGAGTTTGATGCAACTCTCGTTATCACAATGAATCATTATCGGCTCAAGATACCGACCAAACAATCCTGTGAGTAGCTTGCAAATCCAGATGGCTTCACAACTAGCTAAATTGGTTGCCATGTACTATGCCTATACTGAAATCGGTGCTACTAAAGTATGCTTCCTATTGAACCAGGAAATAACTATTGAGGCCAAACTGAAGAAACACCCTGAAGTGCTCCTCTGATATTTATCACTGTCTACCCAATTTGAATCATAGTACCCCTGCAACCTCACTCCATCTCCACCAAGGTACTACAAACCATATCCCACTGTGCCCTGCAAATATCTGAGCACATGATTTGTTGTGACCCAATGAACCTCCTTTAGCTCCACCATGAACTAGCTCATAGTGTTAACAACAAAGCAGATGTCTGGTCAAGTATTGACTAGATACATCAATGAACCAATCAGTTGCATGTATATTTTGGGATCTTCCAACTTTGAAATTGAAGAATCAATCTTCTTCAAGTTGGTCACCATAGGAGTGACCATTGGTCTATTATCTTGCATATTGAATCTCTTTAGGATCTCCAACACATACTTCCCCTATCCAAGGAAGATATCACTCGATCACTGCCAAACCTCAAGTTCCAGAAAATAGTGCATTGGTCTGATGTCCTTCATCTCAAATTATGATGCTAGATCTGACTTGCAACCTGCAATCAGACTCTCAACACCTGTCAGAATGAGATCATCCACATACAACACCAAGATGAGGATCTCAACTCCAACCAACAAGAAGTATAGGTTGGGATATACCTCACTCTTGATGAAGCCCATTTCCTAGAAATATGTGTCGATCTTGGAGTACCAGGCCCTGGGTGCATGTTTGAGTCCATACAAGGATTTCTTAAGCCTGCAAACATATGTCTCCCTGTCATGGAATTCAAACCCCTATGGCTGATCAATGTATACCTCTTCCTCAATTATGTTTTTGAGGAAGGCAGTCTTCACATCCATCTGATGAATGCTCCAACCCATCTCAAAAGATGTAGAGATAATTTCTTATATAAAGGAGTATATGGATATAAGAGAAAAAGTCTCCTCGTAGTCTACTCCCTCTCTCTAAGAAAATCCACAAGTCACAAATCTGGCCTTGTACTTCTCCACACTACCATCTATTGCATGCTTTACCTTGTAAATCCACTTGGAAGTCACAAGTGACTTCCCCTATGGTCTTGGCACAATCTCCCAGAAATCATTGCACATGATGCAGTTGCTCTCTTCCACCATGGCATCTCGTTATACCTACTTGCTAGTTTCTTCCTTATAAATGGAAGGCTTTGAGTCTATCATGCTGGTCATAAAATCCATATACTGCAGAAACTTCTGTGGAGGTCTAATCTCCCTGAAGGTGGACTTGGGAGGCTCAACATGCTCATGAGCATCTTGCAAGTTATTCTCAAACCACTTGGGTCTCTCGATTGAAGTTGAAGGAGCTGATTGCTCCTCCACCTCCACTAGAGTTTGGCTCTCTGAATTCTCTGCTCTCAACTCTGTCTTTTGAACCACCTCTTGTGATCCCTCTGCGTCTACTAGTAGGTCGTGAGATTTACTAGATTCCAAGTTCTCCTTGAACATGATATCTCGGCTCACCATTGTCTTGCGTTGATCTAGAAACAACACCCTATAGGCATTCAAATCCTCGTTGTACCCCACCAAAATGCCCCTCTATCCCAAGGGTTGCAACTTTTTCCTCTTTTCCACAAGAATGTGGATGTATATTGGACAACCAGATATCCTGAGATGTCATATCTTAGGTTTTCTACCTGTGAATGCCTCCTTTGGAGTCTTCCCCTCCAGTATTCGATGTGGACTCCTATTCTACAAATACACAGCTTTATTGCAGGCCTCTTCCCATAAATACATAAGTAAACTCTGGTCATGCAACATGGAATTCACCGCACTGATGGTGGACATGTTCTTCCTCTTTGCAACCCCATTCTACTAAGGGTTGTAGGCCATTGTCTTCTCACTCTTAATCCATACCTCCTTGCAGACTTCAAGGAACTATGTAGAGGTGTATTCACCCCCATTATCTATCCTCAAAGTCTTGATCTTCCTTCCTATCATGTTCTCCACCCGAGCTTTGAATGCTCAAAAGTGACTGAAGACCACATACTTGGTCTTCTTGAGGTATATCCAGGACTTCCTGTAGAAGTTATCAATGATGGTCGCATAGTAGGATGCACCCTTCACTGAAGCTACTAACATTTCCCCCCCAATGTATGAATGGATGATATCCAAGATGCCCTTGGATCAAGTCTTGTTGCTAGGAAAACCTACCTTGACATTATTTCCAAGTGCACATCCTTTGCACACCCCGTGTTGGTCTAGACTGAATTATGGAAACCTAGTGACCATTTGCCTCAGTAATGGTAGAGCTCTGTGATGGAGATGACCCATCCTCCTATGCCACATATCGCACAAGCTCTCACTGGTGTGAAACAATGCCTGCGCAGGCTGACTATGAAGTCTATAAAGGTTCCCATCCCAGAATCCAATCCTCATAGCAGTTTCTTGATTGGCTCCCTCTGGGTGAATGAAGATCTACCCCCTCTGAAAGTCAACCTCATAACCTTTTTACTCCAGGGTTGATATCGATAATGGGTTCTTATTCATACTAGGTATGTATAGTACCTCATGCACATCAAAGGATCCTCTTGACTCAAGCTAGAACTGCATTGTTCCCTGAACTTGTACTAGATACTTGATCTCATCGCCAAGTTATATGTAGAGAACTAAACCATCCTCTGATAGTCTGCTAAATAAATATTTATATGTTGTCACGTGGAGAGATGTGCCATTTTCCAAGTACCATGCACCCTTGGGAGTGGTGTTGGTAGAATGACAAGAAATGAATGCAAAGCCACTCTTGAAATTGCATGCAAGCTTTCTCAACTGGGTATCTGTTGATGTTGAACCTACTAATGGTTTCCCTCTGCCTTTCTTCCTCTATGGACACTGAGAGGTGAAGTAGTCTTTCTTATGGTAGATATAACATTTGAAATTGATTATATCTCTCTTTTGTCCTGTTTTTTGTCCCTTTTCTTGACTGTCAACCTTCTTGGAAACTTTGGCTTTCCCTTTCTTGGTTTTGCTAACCAATGCCAATTTCTCATCTGTTGAACCTCCTCCTTGCTTACTGTATATAGACTCTTTATGAGCCTCCTCATGAATGCAGTCATCCCATAGTCTCTCCCACTTCGAGAGTTTTTCTCTGGCACATATTCCCATGATGAATGACTCCCATGACTTGGAAAAACCATTCAAGGAAACATTCACTAAATTTGCAACAAGAACTGTTTCACCTATAACTGCAAGTTGGTCACGGATCTGAGTAATCCTCATAAGGTAGCTGGTCACATTGTCTGAAGAGGACATTCTACATTCTCTAAACTTTTTTTTGAGGAACATCTTACGACACATGTTGTCACTTTGAAAGAGTGACATAAGGGCATCATACACCTCCTTAGATCTGGTCTTTTCTTCAACATGCAGAATGAGATGATCCTTAATGGATTCAAGGATCACTCTTTGTGCCTTCATATCCTTCTTATCCTAGGACGCCTGCACTACTGGGTCTACCACTACTGGCGTACCCGCTGATGTTTGCGTTGGAGTCAGATGAGGGTTTATGATGACATCCCACAAGTCTTGTTCCTTCAAGACCACCAAATTCTTGCCTTCTGTGGCAAGAAATTGGAAGCCCCATCTAGTCTGTCCTCAACCTTCGCATTGGTTATTGACATGGCTGATATGAGCTATACACAATAGATATGTCTTGTCCTTTTAACACACTGAAGAGATTTGCATTGAATACAATGGATTTGATTTTCTCTCAGAGCCACAACTCTGATGCCATGTTATTTTTTTTTTAATCTCAACTAACTAAGAAATAATATCGGATCTAATAGCTATTGCTGAAATACATAAATCTTGCATGCAACGAAAAATAATGAGAAAAATAATCACAGACAATACACAAAATTTAAGCTCTTCAAGATCAATCAATAACATCAAAACTTACAAGAGCTCCCCTCACAGGGATAATGGCTCTGTGAAAAATTAAAACCACAAACCAAGTCTCAAACTTGAACCACAATTCCTTGATCAGTGTGCTACTGAAACTCAGCGTTGTTAAAACTCTATCGCTGCACTACTGAAACTCGCACTGCTGAAACTCTGAGACTGTTTGTACAGATTTGTTGCTGCAATAAATGTGGCCTCCTTCTATGATGTGCAACTTGCTACAATGGATGCATCCTACACTCACACGTGTGACTTAGTTGTACGGATCTGCTACTGGAATGTATGGACTATGCCTTAGGATGCGTGCAACATATTTTGTCTTCTCGCCAAGTTGAAAAATTGACTCTGATTTTTCTTCTCTTCTCTCACGTGACTTGTGAAATGAAGATGAATGTGTGTTTTCCTTTACCCATCATGTATTTTGTCCTGGGCAACTTACCTAATTTCAATGGTCAAGATTAGATGGTGAGATCAACAGTTCTCATTTAATTAAATCATTAAGTGACTTTTATCCTAAGTCACTTCATTAATTAAAAGTCACTTTACAAAAAGACATTCACTTTATTAATTAATTAATAAAGTGAATCACTAGGAAAAGGTACATATACATTTAATAATGTTTTCTGCAAGTAGACACCCTTGCGAAAATACCTGTCCGAGCTACAAACACTAACGAATCGTTAAAATTTACCCTTTCTTTGACCTCACACACAAGTTGTTTATCTGATGGCGCAAAATTAAAGGGAAAGGTTTTTGTATGTGGTCCAATAGTATAGCTCATAATTTCATCGAAAAACCCTTTTTTGAGAATATCCCATAATGTGAGTATGTCATCGTCGAAAAATTTCCTTGCCACCATTACTAACTAAGTCTTGCATGTTTTTTTCCGATGACGATATCAACACTCCCCTCTCCTTATTAACTCCACCCCACCGATGATACAACAACGATCATAATTATTGAGTTGTATACCACACAATATTTATTGTTCATTGTACAACTCTAACTAAGTCGGAGTTGTAACACATTTTGTATTAATTGCACAGGGTTTGGGTAAATTGGGGAATATTATAACCATATTTAAAAGAAATCAAATTTAATTCACTGCGATAATGAGAGAAACACACTAGCGACACTTCTGCAAAAACCTGTTAATTTGTGCTTTGGTTATAGTCTTCAAGGTCAAAGGTAAGTTTTTTTTTGCATATTATTATTAGGTATCACTACTCTCTTTAACAATTCAACACTGATTTAATTTCATTTGTATTGAACATGTAATAAAATGTCTTGAGTGCAAACTAGGAAAGATAAATCCCAAATAAATTTTGTTCCCGCTCTAGTCCATGGACTAGAGTCTCTCAATATTTCTGACACCAATAGCAACGATGGAAGAGAGTATCACCCAAACTACTATGAAATTCAAGAGATGTTCTAGAATGAGGATTTCTCATCCACTGATGACGACATCGACGAGTATCGGAATATCCACAAAAGAGGCATTCACACCATGGGTGCTTGCCTAGAGATTTTTCCCTACAATGATGTTGCAAAATGTTGTTTTATCCATTTGCAAAAGGACACATGGTTGATAGTAAATGCTTCAAGTGTTCTGATTGCATCTCTCAAGATGGAAGACATCAAGGTTCGGTATAAAACCTCGAAACCCACTGTTGCACTGGATGAAACATTCCTATACAAATTCAAGGTCGATCACAATGACTTTGAAACTCTAATGGAAGACTGGTTTGTGGATGAAGAATGGCCATTAAATAAAGGAGATAGATATGTCCTAGCATGGTATCTAAAAGACCCATACAAGATGTTAAATGCAATGATTTTCAGACTCTATGGCATGGATACAAGCACCCACTTCAAGATGGAATGGTTGCTGATGGCGTACATAGTGGCCAAAATCAGAAAAGCATTCAATTGGGTTGGTATCCTATCATTCAACATTGAAAATCAAGTTCGGTAACCTCAAGGTATGAAAAATATTGGTTTAATATGTCAGCATACCTTATAGATGCAATTTGCGTAGCTAACAAATTTTTGGCATAATTGGGCTTGGAGCCCAGATCATAGCCCAATACATGTTTATTGTTCTCAGTTGTGGGAAGTGAACTGTAAAGAACATTTGTATGACCTGCCTGATTATTTCCTTGCTCCCTACAAGGCCATCTTTGGTGTTAGATCCACACATAATTTCCATAGGAGCTATCAAATCCTTGAGGGGAATAGGGGACTGGTACATGAAAAAATATCATACCTTTATAAGGGTACATGGAGCCACAAAATTGTTGATGATTGCAGCTTCATGAGACATTCTTCAGATTGTACTCCTTTGGAATGAGTTGAGATGATCTGTGAGAATGCCTATGTGATAGGTGAGTCTCACTCCTTTAGACTGAGTTGAGATGACGTGTGTTGGCCTCTTGTTGTGCTACTCTGGACTGAGTTGAGATGACTTGAGATGGTCTTGTGTCATGCTCCCATGGACTTAGTTGATTTGACTTGAGATGGATATCCAGTTCGTACTTCTATGGATTTAGTTGAGTTGATCTGTTGAGGGTGACATCCCTTGTGGTTGAGCACGTGGACTTGTCCCTAGTGGAAGAGCACTAGAGGATATTTGGGAGATCCCTTTCTATATTGTCTAAGAGTAAGATTATTGTGAAACCCTAATTTGTATTGTGAAGGGTACAAGTCGTCCCTACTGTGTAAAGATAATTAATATTGTGTAAAAGATTAATTATATTATTGAGTTGTACAAGTTGGCTCTATTGTGCCAATAGACACATCTATTTGATGAGTTACATCATGTATTTAGAAGAGAGATACATCCCCATTATGGATCATATCTCATTCACTCACAACACATTGTGGAGATCTGAAATTTAGTGTGCACTTCTTCCTATGCACTATCTTTCTTGGTCATAGAGCACCCTCTTGTGTGCACTAGGGTTTATGGTGTAAGGGTGATCTTCTCTTGACTCTATAACAAAGGATTGTTTGGTTTTTCCCTTGTTTGAGAAGGGTTTTCCCAGGATAACGTCTCATGTCTTGTGCATGTTTATTCTTCTTGTGATCTTGGTTATTGCAACTATTGTGTTGTTGCATTGTTTATGGTTCAAGTTCATGCTAAATTGAAATGAAACTACATGTTCTTGAGAAATCATTAAACAATCAACATGGTATTAGAGTAGTGTTCCTGAAAGAGCCATTGCACAAGCTACTCCAACACCTTTCCAAACTAGCTGTCACCTTCTTGCTGCGACTGCAAAAACGACACTTACCCTTTTCATTGTCAAGCTAGTTTTAACACTTTCCCTTAAGCGTTGGGCCTAATTTCTTCACAGACAGGTACGAACTAGTCCAACGCATCACCTACAAATCTCATATTGAAAATTGAAGAATTTTGGATTTTCGGCCCTAGGGTTTCTAGGGTTTCCACAGATTTCGGCTTCTAGGGTGTCTACAGGTCGTTGGGGAATTTTGCAGCTTGCTAGGGTTCTTTCAACTCTCCAAGGATTCTTGTTGGAAGTCATAATTCCAACGAAACCTAGGGTTTCTAGCCTAGCCTAGCCATCTGGTTGTTTGAAGCTAGGGTTTCTATCCTAGCCGTTAGGGTTTGTGAAGAATTTGCAAGCCATGAGGAACATAACTTTGGTGGAAGATAGGCTTGATGGGTCAAGAAAATTAAACTACTAGAATTCAAGATTACATATCACTCTAGAAGAGAGTGACCTATTGAGATTGATAGAAAAGACTCTACCAATAAGAACAACCAATGAAGAGAAGGCTGAATGAAAGACAAATTATGTCAAAGCTAGAAAGATAATCATCTACTCAGTAAGAGATCATATACTACCTCACATTTCTACCTTGAAGACAACTTATCTAATGTATGGCACATTGAAGAAGATGTTTGAGAGCAACAACACTAACATAGCTCTTACATTGAAGCACCAATTTCAAAATCTCAAGATGACGAAAGATGACACCAATGCTAGCTTCTTCATGAAGATTTCAGAGATCAGAGATCAGTTAGGTGCCATTGGAGAAATCATAACAGACATAGAACTTGTCATGATTACTCTCAATTCCCTTCCAAGCCGTTGGGAACCATTCATTCAAAGTATCAATGGAAGGGAAGATTTACCTCAGTTTGATCATCTATAGGTAGATTGCACTCAGGAGGAAACCATAATTATAGCCAGAGGTGTGAAATATTCCCATCATGATTAAAATCAAGCTATTTCTTCTCATGCAAAGAAAGGCAGAAGAAAAAGAAGAAGTTTCAACAAAGAATTCAATGACAAGAAAACTTTAGCAGCTCCAAGTCATGAACAAAGAAAATACATATCAAGGATTCAATGTTTTCAGTTGTGACAAGTATGGACACATTGTGAGAAATTGTCCTACCAAAAAGAAAGGAAGACAACATGCCTCCATTGTTGATGTTGATTTAGAACCACCTCAGAGAGATGAAGACATAAAGGATGAGGTGTTCTTCTTCATTTCAACACTCTCATGTACCGTTCCTACTGATAGTGATATTTGGTTGATTGACAGTGGTGCCTCCAAACACATGACTAGATATAGAGAACATCTTACAGATCTTGTAGAGAAAGAGTCTCATCTACATGTTGTACTTGGTGAAAATGCCAAATACAGTGTGAAGGGAGTTGGATCTTCTTCCTTCCAACTATATTCTAGAATACCTCTTCAATTAAGTGAGGTACTATATGTACCTGGGATGAAGAGGAACCTTGTCTTTTTTTCTTCCTTAAATGATAAAGGATACAAGGTTAATTTCTCTGAAGGAAAATTTCTTGCATGGCACAAGAACTCATGCATGGATTCTTCCCGGGTGATTGGTGTTTGAGAAAATAGTTTGTACATATTGACTGCTTGACTAGTCTAGGCCTTGTTACATGATACTATCAGCTTGAGCGAGCAATGACATGGGAGACTTTCTCATTTACATTATAGGTCCCTTCCCACTCTGAGGAATATGGTGACATGCCTTCTAGAGATACATATCGAGCGTGATGGCATTTGTAGAGGTTGTGCTCTTTGAAATAATGTCAAGGGGTCCTTTTCGAGAAGTGACAATAGATCTAAGGGGATGTTGGACTTGATATATACAGATTTTTGTGGACCTATGTTTGTTTCCTCCTTGAGCGGATATTTTTCTATGTGCTCTTCATCAATGATCACTCTCGAAATACGTGGATTTATTTCTTGAAGACCAAGGATGGAGTCCTTGCAAGATTTAAAGAGTTTAGAGCTCAGGTTGAGAACCCGATCGGGAGGAAGATCAAAGTGCTGAGATCAAATAATGGAGGAGAGTACACCTCCAAGGATTTTAGTGATTTCTATATTGAGGTAGGGATCAAGAGGGATTACATTGTTCCTTATAACCCTCAATAGAATGGGGTTACAAAGAGGAAGGATGGATGGATTGTTAAGGCAACCAAAACAATGATACATGATCAAAATCTACCTATGATTATGTGGGAAGAGGCATCCATGACAATGATGTGTTAATGGGACCTAATTTCCTTGACTCAACAGTAGGAACCAAACCCGCCACTGAGGTCCAATTAGACTCTGCAATGTTTAAAATGGAATGGTTCTCCAGATCCTGTGATCCGACCCATTTATCAATGGGCTTTGTGTTTCTTTGTGAAGGCTCTTCCTTTAGTTAGGACTGTTTTCTTCTGTATTTTCTCTTGGGTGGGGTTGATATGAGAGATGCAAGCCATCATAAACCAACTTGAAAATCAATAGGATTAAGTTTTAACTACTAGGAAGAGGTTAAGCTTGGGATAACCTGCTACTCAACATGCAAACAATTACTCTATACCACAGTCCTAGTACTAATACATTAACCATGTGAGCATCCAATTACTATCTGAGAAACTAACTATCAGAAAGAAAGCACATATGTAATAAGATAATTGAAAGCAAAATAATTCATCTACCATAACCATGAATCACATAATAGCACAACGATTTATCTCCATCATGAAAGCAAATAACATCAAGACATTGCACCAGATAAATTGACAACATAATTAATTTCTCTTACTCATTACTGCATCATTCATGAAATATGATAGGAAGTAGTTCTTCTCCAATCCCAATCACATGCATGTGATGGAAATAGTTTGTCTTTGGTCTAGAAGGACTTCTAAATTCATAGCAGTCTCAAAATAATTCTCCACAGCCAAAAAGAAAGAGTTCTTACAACAACCATCGACCCTTTGTTCATTCGCCGATGTCTTTATTTATAACATATATTTCTAACTGAAACTAATGGCTAATTGTAGTTTAATCAAAACAAAGATCGTCATGTGGCATCATCTACTAATAGCTTCTTTAATAGTTGTCCCAAGATGCTTCTTGGAAAGCATGATTGCTTTCGTATTCAGTCCAGCTGATAAAAAGTCTTTCGCAAGTTTGGGCCCATGAAAATCTATGTTGTTCCATCGGGGCCATGTATATTCCCCTGATGTTTGTTGCATGCACCCGGTACTTTACTAAGATGGAGTTCAGTTGTTGTAGCATGGCTGGGGCTTTGATCAGATGTTTTGCGAATTGATGCACTTGCCCTGGCTTCACATCGACTATTTTTGCTAACTCTTTGGTCCATAGTGCATCTTGTTTGACATGTAGCTTGACCACATAGCTTAGATCAATGAAATTATTAGGGGTGTCGAACTCGGGGAGCCCGACGTCCTTCATTATTTTGTTAATTTTATCCTAGTGCTTATTACATCCGGTCCATTGTTCTTGGATCTATCGATGTGGGTCCCGAGGCATATTGGCCCAGTACTCGGCTGATCGCTTCATGTGATTAAGACTACTTTTCCCTATCACCTGAATTCCATGTTTTTCCTTATCTGGACCTTGCTGGACCGCCTCAATGTACTCGAGTATTTCTACCGCTTGCTGCGCCCTTTCATACCATCACTCCATTTCCTTGCAGGTTCATATGCTTTAGCTCCTTCTTAAGCCCTAAGAATTTCTTGAGCTTTCTACTCCAAATATGTTGCTTGTTCTTCCAAACTCATGGCTTTGAATCTGGTCATTCGAGGATCAACCCTTCTTGACGTCCCCTCATCCCAATCTTGAGCATTTTTGGTGAAGATTTCATCTTCCAACTGATCATGGGCATAGGGCCAATAGGATGATACCTGCGATGCATGTTGCGAGACTAGTCCCTTGGGATCATGTTTGCGAAATCAGCCAGTTTGGAACTGGAATTCCAATTGACTTAACCCTTCTTACTTAGCATGTGTGGTGTCTTTGACCATATAGAAACCAATATGAAACCCATACGGTATGAAAGCTTTCTTTTTGTCCTTTACTAAGGTGGTGTTGTATCCTTGCAGAATGGTCTGGTAGCAAATTTACCCTCGCACTAGTTGGTTGAGAACATATATGGGTAACAAGTGGGTTTCCCCTATAGCTCTGAAAACCCTGATGTAGGTCTTGCGCTCGTCTAGATACTAGTGACCCATTCTAGATATAACCCCTTTTGCTTCTTTTGACAGCTTAGGGCATTCCTTCTTGAACAACAAAAATAGATACGTGCAATGAATTGGTCACATATGAGGGTATAGGATTTTTTGTACCTGTTATCCCATAAAATGTTGAAGTATACATGAACCGAGAGCTCCGAAGAGTGTCGATTCAAGTTCATTCCAGAGAAAACGTTCCTGGCACAGATGATGTCTAACAGGTATGAGGCCATGTAGAAGGAGGGGGTTTCTCCCTCTTTTGGTGTCTAGGCCTGTCTTATGCAGGTGCTCAGCTGTTTGGAGGTGATGGCACCCCAATTGAAACTTGTGCCTGAAATGGCCACTGTATAAGCTAGGGGCATCCAAGCTCTAAAAACCAGGAGCAATAATTCTCCTCATGTAACCTATAGAGAAGAGCCATCAAGTATATGTATGGTTCCCTTAGATTGGCCGTTGGGTACTAGCCGATAGCTCGGTTTGTGAATTTTTTGTTCTCCCTCCACCATGACGCCATGATTTTGCTGGTATCATGTGAAGCATAGAAACTCAAAACGACATCAATGCTTAGATTTTCTTCCGACTCCCTGATCTTGTAGTAACTCTCAACTTCTGATGGCAAGAAAACCCTGATGCATCCACCATTATCATCGCTGATTAAACATTTATGCGCATCGGTGTGGTCAATGGGCCACTTTATGAGCTCGATGCAAGGAAACACCTGTGTTTGGCTTGCTACCATGTGTAGATAAGCTCTATGGATGTTTGGGAGGACATCATCATAAAGCCTCCTTGTATCAGGATCGTTGTGCAGGGTATATGTTGATATTATGGTAGCTGCGGGAGGTATTTACCTCCACGTGTAAACCTGACGAAAATAAGATATTCTAGGAAGAAAGAAGAAACCCTAATGAGTTGGCTAATAACCCTAGAAGACTTGTTGGCTCAAGAAGATAACTTGTATTAGGTTATTAGCCTCCAAGAGAAGAAGTCGGCCACAAGAAATAATATATATTGAATAGATAGATACCCAGAATGAGAATTCAGCCCAGGTAGTTAGCCATAATTACTATAAATATAGGAGGCCAGTCTTCATTCTGGCAGGCAGTCTCAGAATTGTAGAGCAACACTTGTGCGCACTGCAGTCATTATACAAGTCAGATAATACACATGAAAGGATGAAATACATCAAACAAATCATGTGGAAGCTATTACAAGATAAGGCGAAATCAGAATCAATCATGAAGAGACTTAGAAGAAGCAAAGACAGAAAGAAGTCAACAATCAAGAGAAAATTGGAGAAAGACTTATGACATTTTGTAGAATACAATAAGATGGAAGCGTGAACTCTATTATATGGAGGGAGCCGACTATATATTGCAGAAGATAATAAGGATGCAAATAGAAGCATGGACTCCGTTAGACGGAGGGAGCCGATTATATGCACTCATACATGAAGCAAGGATTAGGAGGGAGCTCATCCTATGATCCATTGAATATGATGAAGTATATATCCATGGTAGCAACTATGAAATTCAGTACGTGTTCAGTTCAACCACAGAAGAAGACTTCTTTGAAGATAAGCCTCAAAGTATCCCTGGTTGTCCATCCACATCCGTGATCCTACGATGAAAGAAAGAAATGAAATCTTTATGGAATGGAATCTATAAGAAACTCCATGGAACCAAGAGTTAAAGAAAAACATTAGGAAGAGCATGAAGATTATAAGAAAGAAAGAGAAGCCAGAACAACCAGTCATTAAGAATCACAGATTACTAGCCTGATATGAACTCACTAAAAGCAATCAAGTAGAGGGACTGGAAGTTGTGATGAAGAAAAATGTATATATGCAAGCATTGCAAGATCCAAAACTAGAGATTCTCCCAGATGGAGGGAGAAGACTATGATGATTACTTGTTCCAGTAAACTAGACATACCTCTACATGAGTCTTTATATCATCCGCAATATCCATGGGTTGGAGTTCTACATCAGATGAATGCAAAGAATGTTGTCCAGAGCAATTGAAGAAAGAGCATATGAAGAGCAACCTCAAGACTTTGAGGCATACCAAAAAGAGACCCTTGTATGCATATAGAAGAAGATAACTTGTTGGAGAACTTCCAGTGCACAGCAGAAGCGTGGTGAAGATTTTCTATAACAAAGATATTGTATCAAGATGATTACTCAGAATATCGAGAAGTGCCACATGGATATGTTCCAGTTTTCCAACAATGATATACTTTATTGATCAGAGCTACATGAAGCCTTCAAAGAATAATAGTGTCCCAGACCAAAGTACATTTGAAATCAAGCATTACATTGTCTGTGATGAAGTCCAGAAAGGATAAAGTGGTTCTCCAATACATATCTCCACAGATGAGCATATAAGCAGACATTTTGATAAAGCTTCTATTCAAGATGAAAGAGTTTGTGTACTCAAGCTAGAGCTCATGGAGACAAATTCCTTATTGAAAAAGGAAGAGATGACTCCTAGGTAGGGAGGGAGCACTGATGTATTATTGATTGATGGACAATCATTTTTCAATTCAAAAAATGGTCTAGGATGAGCATATTCTTTCCAGTTCGGAAAGTGGATTGAGATTTATGATGGACAAAATTTTTCCATTTTGAAAAATGGTCCAGATTGTTGATGTACCATAGACATCGACTTCTCATTGTGGTTAACATGGGGAGTGGTCTAGGGCAGTCTCTCTTCTTGAGGGTTACTCAAGAAGACTAGCCCACCTTGTCGGACAACGATTTCTGATTTTGGTTAACATGAGGAATGGTATGTTTTGGAGGTTGGTGTAGGACATACATTTAACAGTTAAGATGATTCTTTGCTGTATGCTCAGGCATGCTTCAGATTGAACAAAAATAAAATAGGCGCAAAAAATCAGTTTCATACTGAAGGCATAATAGACAATGTAAAGGATCAAGTGGTACCCAAAAGTAAAAAAAAAAAATGAACATAGACTTTTAGGGTGTGTTGAGGGCTCAACAAATGGCAATTCACTAGGCAAAAGTAGGATCTCTATTCCTTCTTTGTTTCCTATGACCCTGACTCATGACTCGATATATATATATATATTATTTTATTTATTTATTTATTTTAATTTTTATTATTTATTGGAAATATTGTTTCAGAGCTTGGCCATTTACTGGGAGGGCATCAGTTTCTCCCCTCAGACTTTGTAATCGATGAGTGCCTACCCCAATATTCTCAGCTACCTGGAAAGGTCCAAGCCATAGACTCTGAAACTTAGAATGCTTCCCTTTAGGTTCATTTTCTCTATCCCACTTCAGGACTAAGTCTCCTACTTCAAAATTCTTTTCTTTAGCCTTATGCTTGTCGAACCATCTTTTCACTATTTGTTGGTAAGCTAGGAATTTTGACTTAGCCTTTTCTCTCTGTTCTTCCATCACGAGCAGAGTGTTAATCCTTTGTTGTATTGTAGACAAGGGTTCTTCATTGGCATCTTGGGCCAGCCAAAGGGACGAGAGATAAAGTCCGTTCGGGAGGATGGCTTCTTGCCCATAGAACAGAAAGTATGGGGAATTTCCTATGGATTCCTTAGGTGTGACCCTATCGTCCCATAGAGCATTATAGAGTAGATTATGCCAATTTCTGTGGTTTTCTATGACTGTCTTCTTTAATATCCTTACCAGGTTTTTATTATTTGATTGAGCCAAACCATTTCCTCGGGGTACTAATTTGCAGAGTACTTGATCACAATTCCTTTGTCCAGAGCAAAATCTATCAATAGGGTTGAGGAAAAGTAGGTTGTGTAATCAAAGACCAGAACAGAGGGGACACCAAACCTTGTGATTAGTTGCTACTCTATGAATCAGATGACTACCTTCTCGTTCACATGAGTCAGAGGAATGGCCTCTGTCCATCTCGTGAAATAGTCAGTGGCAGTAAGAATGTACTTGTGTAGTTTCGAGGAGCTAGGTGTAATTTCTCCTATGATATCCAACTCCCATTGCTCGAAAGGCCGAGAGACAGTGACAGGTTGGAGTGGAACCGCCGCTCTTTTCTCCTTTCCAATGCTCATTTGACAAGTCTTATAGTTTCTAGTGTAAGTATGATCATCTTTGAACTAGGTGGGCCAATAATAGCCAGCTCTCAGAATTTTATGAGCGGTAGTGTTTCCTGCGAAATGTCCCCTAGAAGGGCCATCATGGAGTTCATTCAGGACTTAATGCGTGTCTCCTCATTTGAGACACCTTAACAGTACCCCATCATAATTAATTCGGAAGAGCATCGAATTTATAAGACGATATTGCGTAGATTTTAATCTCAAGGCTCTCCTTTCTCTGGGATTGAGGTTTTTGGGACAAGCCCCTTGATGTAGAAGATAAGTTAAATATTTATACCAAGAATCTCATCCTGGGGATGTATGATTCTTCACCACACCATAGTGCCATCTCATTCTCCCATCCAAGATCTTTGTTTACTTGATCTTGGGCCTCGACTACGAGCTTACACAACCCCTGCCCTTTTACTAGTTTTGCAGGCCTTATTTCTAGGTCAAATTCTTGGACTACCGCCATCCAATTTCCTCTTCTTTCCCCCATTTCTTACTGGGTAAACAAGGATCAGACAACAGGGCGAGGAACAATTACTTTAGTGTGATTCTTGAGGATGTAAGATCAAAAATGTTTTGCCGCCTTATAAACCGCGTAGGCTTGTTTGTTGACTGCAAGATAATTGAGCTCAACCCCTTGAAGATTAGTACTCATAAATGACATCGGGGCTTCATTGTTGTCATTATCCTTTTGATTCAATACTACAGCTAGCGATTGATCAGAGGCAAAATTATAAAGGAAAAAATCCTTATTGAAATTGGGACTTCGCAACACCGGGGCCTGGGAAATGACAGCTTTGATATTGTCGAAGGAGTCTTTTCGCTCATCATCCCACTTAAATTGGACATATTTGCAAATCATATTTTGTAAGGGTTTGATGATTTCCGCGAAGTCGGGAGTGAACTTCCTCACAAAATTGATTTGCTCGAAAAAGGACTACATAGCTTTCTTATTATGGGGTAAGGGAAGTTGAACGATGGCTTTGATCCTTTCGGGGTCTATGTGAATACCTGCTTGAGATATAATGTGACCTAACAGTTTACCTTCCTCAACACCAAAGATAGTTTTCTTAGGATTATGAAGCCTCATGATTCATCTCCGTCGAGGGCCCAAGTTTGTGAGCGGGGATCGCTATTTTCATTTCCCTTATCAATTTCTTGTTCCTTGACCTCCTGTTTCACAAGTTCTAGCACTGAGTTTTGGCAGAAGAAGGTGTCTCCTGTCGGTATCGCTAATTTTTCTTGAAATATTAGTTCAAAATTTTGAGTAAGAAGAACATCGGATAAGAGGGGAGCAGAGTTCCCAAAGTAGGAGTCACATGAATAGTTTCCCAGTATGGGGAAATCTGTAGACGAGGGTTCGTTGGGCATTTCTAGATTAGTGACCATATGTTTCAAATATCTCTCCTTGTCGATTCTGATCATGTTCTTGTGTCCCTTCAATGGTAGCCAAAGGTGCGCCCAGTTGGTACTAAAATAACCATTTAGATTTTCAGACCAATCTCGGCTTAGTAATAGCCCATATGCCTCTGGGATATCTACTACAATAATGTCGATCACTTGCAAAAACGTGGGGTGCGTCTATATCCTGATCATCACGTCTTTGAGTTCTCCTATGACTTTAACCTGGGTCCTATCCAGTTGTATGACATGTTTATCTGTCTTGATAGGAACGACATTCAGTTTCATGCAAACAGACAAGGGCATGATGTTGGAGGCTGCTTCGAAATCTACTAAACAGTTGTGGATGTTCCTATTGAATATTTCAAACGTTAGGAGGAACGGGGGGAAAAACAGTTTTTCTTTTCTATCTCTCGAACATGCATTCACAGTTGGCTTTCCCACTGGGTCAGTGGATGATAGATTTCTTTCTGGGATGCTCACCACCGCCCCTTTTTGCTCTGGGCTTAGAGTCTGTAGCAGAAAGTCCTTATGTTGAGGAATCCTACATATGTCCATGACGGATATATTAGCCCTTAACTTCTTCAAGTCTTCGACAACATTGTAATCTAGTTTGGGCGATTCCCAGGTATGAATGCTTATAGGTTTCTTAGCGAGAGAGAAGGGTATTTTCGGGTGATCGAGAGTTGCCTCACTCTTTGAGGCCTGAGTGACATCGACATCTTTCGACCCAGGCGAAACCTTACTGCGTGTCTGTATCGCTAAGACTTTTGCGGGTCACTTCTACGGCTCAAACAGGTCGTCGGAGGGAATGATCATGTCAGGATCCGATATTAGCATGGATGTATCTCACAGTGGGTCCACTTCTTCCTAGTTAGCCATATTCAAGACCGAACCGCTTGGCTGTTCGGTCAGGGAGACTTCATCTAGAAATTGATTGGCCATCAAATTCATGGCGTGTAACCATTGAGGGCAGTCTCTTTCAGAGTGTTTTTCCTGATGGTAAGCGCAAAAAGAATCAGACGCGACATTCCCTAGATCAATGTTTAAGTTGGCTCGGGGGGGTTCAATTACTTTGAAACGAGGATTTCTTTTAAAGAAAGGCTTATAGGGCCTTTGGCCCTGGTTTCCCTCTCATGCACTTCTCTTCATGTCTATAATTTCATTTGATATTTTTTTAACCACGTGTTGTAAATATTCTATATCTCCATTACCCTTGTCGGGAGTTTGTTCAACCTGTTTTCCCGATGGTCTAGTTAAAAGGAGTCCCCTCCTGGGAGGGGGATGTGTTTCTTTCTTTACCAGAGAGGCCTGGAATTCTTTACATCCTTTCATCTGGAATTCTATCATTTTGGCCTCTTCAAAATTTTCCGCTAGGGTTTTCTTAGTGGCTCTCTTTACAAACATAGAAATAGAAGATGGGAGTGAGTTGGAATAAACCTCGATTTGCAACTCTTGAGTTGGTTTTACTGCGGGATGGAATTTATTTAAGATGGTCGTGAATCTATGTTTGAAATATTTGACCCTCTCTTTCAGACTCATGGTGGCTGCGAATAACTCGGCCATAAGGGCTCCCATAGTGGTTTCCTATCAAAATTTATCTAGAAAGTCTTTTTGGAACTTAGTCTAGCTGGTTATCGATCCTACTAGCAAGTTGAAATACCACGTGGAAGCGCTATTTTCAAACATGTAGGGAAAGAGTCTGTAGACTACGTCTTCATGTTGAACGTTCATAAGTCTGATCATGAGTATGAATTTCTTGATGTGATCTTCAGGTAATCCTGAATTTTTGCGGTCGTACTTAGGAAGTAGTTTCTCCGAATGTCGGGGAAGATTATGTACTCGTCCAGGGACGACCACGACGTCTCCAGCCAACCAAGGCTAATTGTTCTGAAGCGGGATTTTCCTTTCTTTTTCATGGTTATTATTATCCTCCATATCTTTAGAGTCCGAGTCAAACTCTTCTTCTTCCAAAAAGTCGTTTGGCTCGGAGACGTCGACGACTGGTGTTTTAGGTATCAAATCGAGAGGTTCTTGGATTTCGGTGATCACAAAATCTATTAAGTCTTCTACGGATTGTATGAAAACTTCATCGGGAGTGATGACCATTGGTCTTCTTTGTTGTTTTCTTTAAGGGAGGATGGGAGCTAAGGACAATGCACCAATCTGTCGGGCGTAGGATTTAGTGATACTACTGAATTGATTCACTTCCTCGTGAGGAAGGGTGTAAGGTATTTCATGGTGAAAAGGTTCTTCCTCGGGCTGGGGTGAGTTATCCATTTTGGGAATACTCAATGTCTGCGGGCTATCTTGTGACGGACTAGGCATGCATGTGGGTTGTTACGAATCTGTAGGTTGTTTGAAATGATAGATAAAATATATATTCAGCCATTCATTCTCAGGCCCTCCTTATAGCGTCAGTTCTGTTGATGGGACCTAAATATGTTGACTCAACAGTAGGAACCAAACCCACCTCCGAGGCCCAATTAGACTCTGTAGCATTTAAAATGAAATGGTTCTCCAGATCTTGCTATCCGGATGATTTATCGATGGGATTTGTGTTTCTTTGTGAAGGCTCTTCCTTCAGTTAGGAATATTTTCTTATGTATTTTCTCTTGGGTGGGACTGATATGAGAGATTCAAGGCAGCATAAACCAACTTTACAATCAACAAGATTAAGTTTTAACTATGAGGAAGAGGTTAAGATTGGGATAACCCGCTGCTCAACATGCAGACAATTACTCTATACCACAGGCCTAGTACTAATACATTAACCATGTGAGCATCCAATTACTGTATAATAAACTAACTATCAGAAAGAAAGAACATATGTAATAAGATAATGGCAAGCAAAATAATTCATCTACCATAACCATGAATCACAGAATAACACAACGATTTATCTCCATCATGAAAGCAAAGAACATCAAGACATTGCACCAGATAACTTGACAACATAATTAATTGCTCTTACTCATTACTGCATCATTCATGAAACATGATAGGAAGTAGTTCTTCTCCAAGCCCAATCACATGCATCTAATGGAAATAGTTTGTCTCTGGTCTAGAAGGACTTCTAAATTCATAACAATCTCAAAATAATTCTCCACAGCAAAAAAGAAAGAGTTCTTACAACAACCATCGACCCTTTGCTCATTGGTTGATGTCTTTATTTATAACATAGAGTTCTAACCGAAACTAATGACTAATTGTAGTTTAATCAAAACAAAGATCACCACATGGCATCATCTACTAATATCTTCTTTAATAGTCATCCCGAGATTCTTCTTGGAAAGGATGATTTCTTTCGTATTCAGTCTAGCTGATAAACAGTCTTTTGCATGTTTGGGCCCATGAAAATCTATGTTGTTCCATCGGGGCTGCGTATATTCCCTGCTGCATGCGCCCGGTACTTTACTAATATGGAGTTTAGTTGTTGTAGCATGGATGGGGCTTTGATCGGATTTTCTGTGAATTGTCGCACTTGCCTTGGATTCACATCGACTATTTTTGCTAACTCTTCGGTCCATAGTGCATCTTGTTTGGCATGTAGCTTGACCACATAGATTAGATCAATGAAATTATCGGGGGTGCCAAACTTGGGGAGCCCCACATCCTTCATTATTTTGTTAATTTTATCCTAGTGCTTATTACATCTGGTCAATTATTCTTAGATCTCTCGATGTGGGTCCTGAGACATCTTGGCCCAGTACTTAGCTGATCGCTTCATGCGATTAGGACTACTTTTTCCTATCACCTGAATTCCATATTTTTCCTTATCTTAGCCTTGCTGGACTGCCTCAATGTACTCGAGTCTTTCTACCACTTGCTGCACCCTTTCATACCATCGCTCCATTTCCTTGCAAGTTCAGATGCTATAACTCCTTCCTAAGCCCTAAGAATTTCTTGAGCTGTCTTCTCCAAAGATGTCGCTTGTTCTTCCAAACTCATGGATTTGAATATGGTCGTTCGAGGATCAGCCCTTCTTGACATCATCTCATCCCAATATTGAGAGTTTTCGGTGAATATTTCATCTTCGAACCGATCATGGGCATAAGGCCAACATGATGATACCTGCGATGCATGTTGTGAGACCAGTACCTTGGGATCTTGTTTGCGAAATCGACTAGTTTGGAACCATAATTCCAATTGAATTAATCTTTCTTTCTTAGCATGTGTGGTGTCATTGACCATATAGAAACCAATATGAAACCCATATGGTATGAAAGCCCGCTTTTTGTCCTTTACTAAGGTGGCATTGTATCCTTGTAGAATGGTCTGGTAGCAAATTTCCCCTAGCACTAGTTGGTCGAAAACATATATAGGTAACAAGTGGGCTGCCCCTATAGCTATGAAAACCCTGATGTAGGTTTCGTGCTCGTCTAGATACTAGTGACCCATTTTGGATATAACCCCTTTTGCTTCTTTTGACAACCTAGGGCATTCCTTCCTGAACAACAAAAAATAGATACGTGCAATGAACTAATCACATATGAGGGTATAGGATTTTTTGTACCTGTTATCCCATAAACTGAATCAGGAGCTTCGAAGAGTGCCAGTTCAAGTTCATTCCAGAGAAAATGTTCTTGGCGCAGATGATGTCTAACAGGTACGAGGCCATGTAGAAGGAGGGGGTTTCTCCCTCTTTTGGCGTCTGGTCCTGTCTTATGTAGGTGCTCAGCTGTTTGGAGATGATGGCACCCCAATTGAAACCTGTGCTTGAAATGGCCACCGAATAAGCTAGGGGCATCCAAGCCTCTGAAAACTAGGAGCAATCCTTTTCCCCATGTAACCTGTAGAGAAGAGCCATCAAGTATATGTATGGTTCCCTTAGATTGGTCATTGGGTATGAGCCGGTGGGCCGGTTTGTGAATTTTTTGTCCTCCCTCCACCATGACGCCATGATTTTGATGGTATCATGTGAAGCATAGAAACTCAGAATGAAATCAATGCTTAGCTTTTCTTCCGACTCCCTGAGCTTGTAGTAACTCTCAACTTCTGATGGCAAGAAAACCCCAATGCATCCACCATTATCATTGTTGATTAAAAATTTATGCGCATCAGTGTGGTCAATGAGCCACTTTATGAGCTCGATGCAAGGAAACACCGACGTTCAACTTGCTACCATGTGTAGATAAGTTTTGTAGATGCTTGGGAGGACATCATCATAGAGCCTCCTTGTATCAAGATCGTTGTGCGGGGTATACTCGAGGGGTTCTTCTTTCTTGATTTTCTTAAACAATTCATGCCATCGAGGAAATGTCATTTTGACTCCAAAGTTTGCCTTTGTGTCTCCAAAGGCCGGGGGTTGGACGAAGGCCTCCTTGGAAGCTGTCTTAATAACAGGAACCGGTCTTGGGGTTAATTATTATTCTCTTGCAATTGCCGAGGATGATCTGGTTCTTGTTCTTGCGGCTTTGGCGCTCTTAGGGATTTCCTAGTGGAGGGATTCTTTGGAGGCATCATTCCTAAAATTAAACATCCTTTAAACATGTGTACAAAGCAGTGTCGGGTTGTGAACTCATAAACTGAAGCATAAAATGCCAGAGTGGATACATACATATAATGCTTTCTAAGAAGGTTGTTTAATGCTTACTAAAATTTGGATGGCTTATCCGGGTTTCCAGACCTGCTCCTTTGTTTGTTCTGAAATTTTCGCCGCGTAGAATAAGATCATGCAAAATGAGTTCAACAACATATAACTGGAGAGACTCTATCCGTCATATCAAGCAGTTAATACGACTAATAAATGTAATTCAAA
The DNA here is from genome assembly GCA_010110895.2 of Picea sitchensis. Classification (NCBI taxonomy): domain Eukaryota; kingdom Viridiplantae; phylum Streptophyta; class Pinopsida; order Pinales; family Pinaceae; genus Picea; species Picea sitchensis. The sequence continues at coordinate 53,693 of SNQJ01S0036386.1, forward strand.
ATGAAACTACCATTGGTTCTCCGCAATTAAATCCTAATTGGTTGACAACGGAGGCGCGGAGGCAGATGCACTGTATCGGCAAGTAAAAATGGGTTCCTTTGATTCACGCATGGATTAGTAACTAATGCATGATTCACAATATCATTCAAACTTTAAATGCATCGTACCTAGCTGATCCATGGGTAAAATGTCTCATCATGTCGAATCTCTCTGGCGTGGAGGTTGGGAATCGACACTTTTAAAATGAAAAATCAATGTGTATTTTATTTTGTAATTCTATGATGCCGAAATCATGTCAGGTATCGGCAATCGACGATGTTGTTCTTCCTTTGCGCTATGCTTACCTTTTCATTTCCCCGCCAAAACTGGTTGGGTTGGTCTTCGGAGATACCTCTGTCAAAAATGAATCGTAAAAAAGGAATACTTTCAACTGCCAACACCGATGAGGATCAGTGTTCGGCTAATTTAAAACTTTCTCAAATGATTTTCAAGACCTTTAACATCTAATGATACCGAACTCGTAAGTGCATGGGGAGAGATTTGGTGTACTAATTCCCTAAGCAGTTTATTAAGGACCCTTTAACGGTTAAGATGATTCTTTGTTGTATGCTCAGGCATGCTTCAGAATGAACAAAAAGAAAATAGGCGCAAACAATCAGTTTCATACTGAAGGCATAACAGACAGTGTAAAGGATCAAGTGGTACCCAAAAGTTAAAAAAAAATGAACATGGACTTCTAGGGTGTGTCGAGTGCTCAACATGGTGTACGTTCATAACAGGATTCCTCATAATATTTTGAAGAACATGACTTCCGAAGAATCTTTCACCGAAGTGAAGCCTAAGGTTGAACACATCAGGATATTTGTGTTGGATTACTGAGAGGGGGAGGGGGGTTGAATCAGTAATAATGCAATTATAATCCTTTTTATCCAAATTGATCCAAGTGTTATATCAAAGTAGTATTATTATCCAATAATGAGCAATAAGAAAAGAACAATC
>SNQJ01S0036387.1:4809-16470 GCA_010110895.2 Picea sitchensis
TCTGGCAAGTGTAACGTCGCCAGGAATGGTAGTTTGGGTTGTTGTTGATAGCATGGGAAAAAGGGTCCTAGGGTTTGACTGGCACCAGGTTGCCAGGAAAAGTTTGGCTGCTGGCCCGGGTTCTGGTAGAATCTGTGGCCCTGACCAGCGTAAGGATTTTGCATATGTGGAGACATCATTGGTTGATTCCCCATAAAGGACATCGGATGTTGGGCATGCATCATGTTTGAAGGAATTTGGGAAGGATTACCCCATGTCGGTCCTAATGGGAGAGGCATAGAAGTCTGTCCAGGGTTCCATTGACTGTGGAAAGAATTACCCCAGAACGAAATTCCAGAAGAGGGAACGAATCCTTGTCCTGAGTTCCAAGGTCCTTCTATATGGTCCCCCGACGCAGGAATAGTACCTTGCGCCGGAGTAGACAGTCCAAAAATGGGAGTGCCCCCAGATGGGAAAGCGGTGGATGCGAAAGTGTTGTTACTAAACGTCCCGTTCCAAAAAAACGGTGATGAACCTACCGGCATAGTGTGTGCAGGTGTTCCTTGACTCCCGGCTCCAAATAAACTAGTGTGTGCAGGCTGCCCAGCGGACTGCTGATGCAGACCACCAAGCGAAGGGGATGAAGGAGAGATATGACCTCCAGCGTAAGGAAAAGCATTAAAAGGGACGGAAGTGCCCAAAAGTTGACCTTGCAGAGGAGCGTTAGAGCTTCCTACCCCCAGACCCAAAGTCTGTAAAGTGGAGTGAGTGAGTGCAGGACTTGTACCTGAACTAGGCATACCATATGAAAACGAAGAGTCTGTCGCACTAGGTGTGAAGGGAGTTGTGGCCACTGCGATAGATGGGATCGGTCCACTGTGCGACGTAGTTGTGGCCAACACCATGGTGTCTTGGACTGACAATGGAAAGTTAGGAGATGCTTCTCCTGTGGTAGCAACGGTGGTGGGAATGGAAGAATTCCCAGAGGAAGTAACAGCGTTTGTTTCCATAGCTGTGTGAGGCACTGACAGGCGTTCGTAAAATTGGATTGGTACAATAACCGGTGGCCAAGTATCAGTGGTTGGGGTTTCAACAGAGCCAAGATTGGTGGTTGATTCCTCTGGGAGTTGTTCGGGCACAATGGTTTGTAACCCGGTTGCTTCGAAAGACCCTTGTTGGTCTAGATTCCGCCTCAATGGGGGCGGGGGTGGCTCCAGTATAACCGGCGGTAGGCCCTGAAGCCTTCGTGACCGGTGGAGCTCGAGATCCTCCACTGTGTGAGAATATCCAAGACACGCTAAGGTATTCTACACGTTCAAACAGTAACACACACTAAAAAAAGAAGCCCCTAAGAGATAAGACAAGCAAACACTAAACTAGTTGGAAGAACAGTTACAACAACCAACACTAGAGAAAATTATCGGTGCAAGTGCAACTTGAACATGGAAGCACCCTCCGGGTATACTCTACAAAGCGTGGCCCAATGTCTGTCCTAGGTACCACAGTATACCCCCGCAGTCACCTGTGTATGTCCCTAAAAAGATTGGCAACTAGTTTGCCAGCACGCGAACAGTCACCAGGCGGGTACAGTCGAAAGTCGGGTAGACCACAATGAGCAGGGTATCAAGCCCAAAACCTGTCAAGGGTATCGAGAGAAAATGGTTCGGAAGACAACGGAGGACCTTTAACAGATTCAAGACCCACGAAGCCCCGTGGCAAATTCAAACGATGGAATCCCAAAACAAGTCCTCGATATGTGTTCTCCACTACGCTTGGTCCAGCTTTGGAGGGGTTATCTCCACTACCTTTCCTCACATGACCTCGTGTTTATCCCCTGTGTTAGAGGGGGGTCCCGGATAACTTCCACAAAACTGGACTTCTACATTCCCTATCACAGACTCTAATGTTTGGTTTTGAATGGCCTTGGAGAGTTTCCTCTCCAACCTAATCCAAGGCCCTAGTCCTGAACTAGTTTGTGAACCCTACAAACAAAAAGTCTAATAGATTTTAAATTAACGTTTCTTTTATGGGATTTTTTACGTCACGGGGTATGAAGGTGAAACTGATGATGTGTAAATACTAAAGCAAAAATGAATGAAAAAAGCTGGAAACAAAAGACTTTTACTAAATGCAAAAATCAACAACTTTTCACAAAGAAAGATTTCTTTTTCTTTTCAATTTTTCTAAGATTTCATGCAGCAAACATAAAGGAATTTCTCTTGAATATGAGCTACTTATGCTCTAAATGCACTGCAAAAACTTATGAACAAAAAGACTTCTTCCTAGCTATTGATGCAGAAACACAATCTTCAAACAAAGAAGAAAATGAAAAGATTTTTTTTTTCTTTTTTTTTATTTACGTGCTAATCAAGCAACAAAGGGAAAATACCGACAAGCCTAAAACCAAGAAAAAACAAAATTCTGGCTTAAAGCGCAGATTGCAAAGAATCAGAGAAAAGACACCCAATGGCAATCAAGAAAGCAAAGACTCTTACGCTAGTCTAAAAACCATAAAACAAATTTTTTTTCTTTTTATCTTTTCTATCAACTAGCAATTAAGAAAAAATAGACTAAGGGTAAGAGGCCCTAACCTACTGACTGTTCAACCCTAGACTCAAACACCTAAGAGGAACACTTCTCACCAAAGGAGGGGATGACTGCCCCACCCTGATTGAAAAGCAGCCTGTCAAGCACGCTACTGTCACTGAAACAGCACGCGTGCGAACGCGTGCTAAGCTAAAACAGGACACGTGTACACGTGGTCTGACCTTGTACAGGCCACGTGTATGTATAAATTCTAAGACCAAAAATAAAAATAGGCAGCCCAGACCCAGAAGAGGCCTTTGGTATTGACAACCAGGGTCCCTTGAAGGCTTGGATGCTTCTTCTAACAGAAAAGTAAAATAATTGCAAGGAATAACAAAACACAAAAAGACAAACTGAGACAAGACTGTGAACCAGCAAGACTCAGACAGGATCCAGAAAACCCCCTGAGAATGTATAATTCTGACAGGGAAGAGGAGGACTGCCTCTTAAGTTCTCTGAGCTCCTACAAGCAACTGAAACCACTACAGCTAGCGTTCACACATGGGCTGTAAGAGGTTAGGGTGCGGGTACACGCATGCAGGCCTTCTATAGGCCGCGTGTACCTCTGTGTGTCCCGAAAATTGTCGTCAAGCAACAGTCAGGGAAAACTGGTATAAAGAACCAAGCTCCCTACTAGCTCAGGCCTTACAGAAAAATACAGGCAAAGAAACAGAAAAGCTAATCTCTTAAACTACCCAAAAACTCAACTAAATCCGAAAACCCTAAAGAGTATCTTCCCCAGTACGGTCGCCAATTCTGTTGTTGGGAAAAATACCCTACAGACTAGAAAACTAGGGTCAGACTTGCATGCAGATTTTGACTGTAAAGAAATGACTTTTTAACCTACCACCGAAAACTTAAACCCCTCTTTCACAATACATGCATGGAAAGGAACTACTAACCTTGTTACTGATGTTTGGTGTAGATCCTCCATTGCACTTCGACCGCTTGCTTGCGTTGCTCCTTCCAAAGTGTTAGCGATATTTCTGGTAAGGGGGGTAAAATGCGAAGGAATGGGTAAAAAACCCACTTGTCCTAAGTTCGGGACGCAAATGCGCCCGTGTCTAATTGGAAATCAATTCTGGATAGTAGAATTTCGCGCGCCTAGATCAACGGCGCGCATCAGATTTCAGAGCCCCCCCGCCTTCCTACCTTTAAGCAAAAGGGGGGGGGTCTGGAATCGGGGGTGCACCTCTTCAACGGTCGAGATCAAAGCGCCCGGATCAACGGTGCTCAAGGCAATTCCAGACCCCCCTGCCTTTCTACCTTTAAGCAGAAGGGGGGGGTCTGGAATCGGGCGCGCAGCTTCCCAACGACCGAGATCTAAGCGCTCGGATCAACGACGCTCGCGCGATCCCATCCTTCTCATCTACTCTGTTCTCAACCAACGTGGGCCCTCCCCCCTGTTATGTCATCCTCCAGAGCCACCTTTCCCCTGTTGCCATGTGTCATCTGTCCTTCTCCACTCTTTAGTCCAGGTGGTCCCTTCCCCATCTCATCATTCACTCACCACCTGCCATGTGTCCCACTCCTTTCCACCTCAGCCTCCATTAAAACGTGCCTATTGTGTCTCATCACCTGCCCTCTCCGCTTATCGCCTTCCACCATGTATCTTCCCCTGTCACCTTCCTCACACCTCATCACTCCTTCTCTCACCCTCACGGTTTTTGCGCCACCACTCCCATCATGTGCCTCATCCTTCGCGCTGGCCTCTGAGCATATTCATCAGGCCGATCAACCAATCTAGGTGGCAGCGCAAGGGGCCTTCCACGTCTCAAAAGTGTCGAGTCGGTCGGGTCGTTCTCAATCCCAACGAAGCAGTTATTGAGGTAGTTGGTGGTGGTTAGACATCGCCTCCACCATAATGGGAAAGTCCAGCACCGAATTAAAGCACGTTGATTCATCCACGGATCTGTCAGGAGTTCGATCGCGTCCGCCGTAGGTGTGCGATTAAGTCAAAGATTGCAGGTGCAGATTGTCAGAAGCCATGCAGACGCAAATATTTTAATGCAACGTCTCGATTTTGTTGTTGTTGTTGTTTTGAGTATATGAAGGCGTTTTCACCATTTTTGTATCTATTGATGGTTGAGCAGAGCTCACGGTTGTAAATATTTAATGAAGCATTGATACTCTGGTTATGTACAAACTTTTGAGACTTCTTTCCTTATGAATGCCAGTTTCTTTTACATCTTTGTTATACTGTGTTAGAACAGCTTAGAATTAGAGGATCCAGTCGAGTTGTAGCTGTTATAGGATGATGTAGGTTGGATCACTGTAGCAGTTGCATTGTTCTAATCAGTTCTTGTGTTCTCCCCAACGCTGAGTGACTTGGAATTGGAGGATCCAGTCAAGTCCCCTTTTTCAGTTTCTTGAGACCCTGAACCAAGAGGATCTTGTATTCAGAGTCTTTCCTCTGCAAGCCGCCGAGAGCTTGTTTCCCAAAGCTATTTTTTCACCTTTCTTACCAAGTCTTCCACCTGCTCATATTTTAATCAACCCACTGGCTGAAGTTAGATCAATACCTCCTTTGTCTCATACATGCTAGACCGAGTCCCTGAGTTAGAGTGATATCTCCTTGAGCCTTTATCTCCATTTGATCATCTCTTCATAAACAAATCGTGACATTAAACTGATGGGTTTCGGGCTCTGCTCCTGCAAGCAATCCATGAGTGACTTCCGACGCTAATATTTCGGGCGCCGTTGTTGGGGACGAAGTTCAATATTTTCCCCAGGATTGAATGACAACGATTAGCTAATTCTGAAGGTGCATCAGATATCAGAACTATTGGATTTGCTACTGTGCACCTGGCGACTCCATTGTGATGACTCCACTGGAGCGAATCCGATGTTTTAATTGTGGCTTCCAGAGGCAGACATACGCGGTCGCATCCACAACTGCCTCTAGCTACGCCTGTAGCTGATCTAGAGGTGGTTCTTAGAAAAGGAAAGGCCCCTGGAGAAGAATCTTCCACCGCCGAAGCAGGTAGTCTGCCATTTCCTTCTGTAAGAACTCCTTTTTCTCCTCCTCAGTTTCTTGATAGACCTTCTTCAGAGGTTCCTCGTTTCCTGAATTTTGGGAGTGTTCCTGCTGAGTTTTCCCCTCCTGGTCTAGGACTAGAGGGAGAAATCCTTGTCACTCCCCTCTCCTTCGAAGTTGTTTCTCGGCGAAGACCCGTGACTGCAGAGGATTTCCCCACTCCTGTGCAAAGAGGAGCGCCTACTGACTTGAGTTCATTAGCCTTCTCCTTAAATCCTCTCTTGTTTCCCACTCCACTTCGAGACTCGTTCCCAATAGCCCCTTCGCGAACTCCTTCCCCTCCAAGATCTCCTCCACCTTATATTCCTATGGCTGGTGCTAATCCCCCTATGAATAGAATGGACTCCATAGTTGCTGCCAGATATGCTCCCTTAGTCCTACCCCATCCCATGAATCCTCTTTCTGCTAGAGACTATTTGAAATACATGCCCAAGTTCACTGGGGAAGGGGACATAACTGCAGAAGAGCACCCGATTGCTTTCTACAGTTATGCAGACAACCTAAACATTGAAAATGAAGATGTCTGGATGAGAGTCTTTGTCCAGAGCCTGGATGGCGAAGTGAGGAAATGGTTTAGAGGATTGGCCCATGGATCTATTGCTGGAATTGAAGCCCTAGATAATGTTTTTCTGAGGTAGTGGGAAGATAGGAAGGATTTCACGTATTACATGACAGAGTTTGGGTCTCTGAAGAAAATGGAAGGATATTATGTCTCTGACTTCTCCAAAATATTCAATAAGATGTATAACAAGATTCCCGCAGAGATAAATCCTCAGAAGCCTCTGCCCAAATTTCCTATGCTGGTGGATTTGACCCTGATTTCTGTCTTCTATTAAGAGAAAGAAGAGCCACCTCCTTGGTTCAGATGCAAGATGTGGCCATAGAAGTGGAATCTAATGTATTATCAACTGACAGATTGAGGAGCAAGGCCGATGTAGATAGGAGAAAGGGAAGGTCAGAAGCCTCAACTTCTGGATCATTGGTGCCTCACCCTCAAATGGATGAACTAACCAAGATGGTGAAGTCCCTGTCTGCAGAGATGGAGAGAATGAATGTCGATGGGAGGCAAGAATATAAGGGCCCTCAGAACGCTGAAAATAAAGGAGGTTTCAGGAGGCCAAATAATTTTACTCCCCCGAATGTGCAAAGAGAAAGGGGAAGAGACAGAGAAGACCAAAGAATTCAGGCCCCCTTACAGAACAATTTTGTAGCCGAAGATGAAGAAGGGGAAATAGACGAGCTTGAGCCTAAGATCCATTGCTTCGGAGAGACTCCCCCTTTTCCTCACCTCACTCAATCAGCTTACGAGGAGTCTCTAATGGATAGTCAGCTAAATGAATTGAGCAAGGGAGATAAGGCTAGCGGCGGCCGAGGCAGGTACAATCTGAGGTTCGACAAGAAGACAACAACACCTGATATTCCTGAGCAATCCACTAGAACAGAGAAGCCTGCTAATGAAGTAGCAGATGGTCACAAAGGTAAAAAGGCTCAACCCCTCTCTCCCATTGTCCACAATCATGCCCCTGAAATAAGGGAAATTCCAAAGCTTGCGTCTTCTTTTAATTTCGAGCATGAAATTCAAAAAATCAGAATCCCTGTGCCCCTCACCGAGCTAATCAAACATGAAGAATTAAAAAAACGCTGCTCTGAGATTTTACAGTCCGAAGCCTCATGCCTCCCCACAAACTCCATAAACCTCCAAGATGAAAAGCCAGCAGTTGTCCTAGGTCCCATGGTAGAAGATAGAGATGACTCATCCCCTCCTTTCTACACGTCCTTGAACATACATGATAAAGTACTGCACAACTGCTTGATGGATTCAGGGGCTTCTCACAACCTTATGCCCAAAACCGTCATGGAAGAGCTAGGACTAGAAGTCACCTGAGCCTATCACGACCTCTATTCTTTTGACTCCAGAAGAGTTTAGTCTCTTGGAGTTATTAAGGATCTGGTTGTGACCTTATTCAATTTCCCATGAAAAGTGTGGTCATGGATATTGTGGTGGCCAATGTTCCCCCCAAGTTCGGTATGTTGTTATCAAGATCTTGGATAAAAAGACTGGGGGGAACCTTGCATATGGACCTCACGTATGCTACTATCCCAGTGTTTGGGGGAGAGCATAGAAGACTATACAGGGAAGCCCAACTGGCCTACATAATCAGTGATGAAGCCAACCCTACCAATCATCCCATCTTTTCCTTGGACACTGATTTAGGCTCCAGTCTACTACAACTCACCCATGCCCCCGAGCCTCCTCTGAAACTCAGAAAGTAGCCCACTGCTTCCCATGAATTTCCTCCCTCCGTCACCCCAATTTGGAAAATGTTTTTTGATGGAGCCTGTTCCCGAGAAGGCGCTAGAGTTGGGGTGGTTTTTGTGTCACCTGCTCAGGAGACCATATCCCTATCATATAAGTTGGAATTCGAAACCACTAACAATGTGGCAGAGTATGAAGCTCTTATCCTAGGATTAAGAGACGCAAGGGAAATGGGAATTCAAGAGGTAGCAGTGTTTGGAGATGCCTAATTGGTGGTCCAGCAGACCAGAAGCGCTTATCAGGCCAAGCATCCTCGACTCAGGAGTTACAGAAATGAGGTATGGGACCTAATTGACAGTTTCTTCTCAGCGTTTAACATTTCTTTCATCCCAAGAGAAGAGAACACAGTGGCAGATTCCTTGGCTACATCAGCAAGCATTTTCAAGGTACCCTTGCCACCCAAACTGAGGTATGATATAGAAGTAAAATACAGGCCCTCCATACCTGACAACATCAAACATTGGAAGGTGTTTGAGGATGATCTCGAGATCAAAAAGTTCTTGGAGACTATTGAAGAGTTTTCAGAAATGCATATCGACCAAGATTCCACCTCTGAGGAAGAGCTTGATGGGGGTAAGCTGCTGGGTAGAATAGCAAAGCATGACATTATTCAACTGCCTAACAATCACATTCCGAGGGGACTAGTCCCATTAGAGATATTGTTCGATGGGAACAATGTGACAGTAAAGGGGGGAGTTTCAAGTGATGATGTTGACATAGCTGAGTGCAACATTTGCACACCAGAGGAACCTAAGTTTGTCAAGCTGTCAAGAAGTTTGACCAAGGAGCAGAGGGTTGAATATACCGAGTTGCTAAGGGAGTTCGCTGATGTGTTTGTATGGACTTACGAATACCTCAAGACATATGACACATCAGTCATTGAGCACAAGATCCCACTGAAAGAAGGGGCTAAGCCATTCAAGCAAAAGCTGAGGAAGATAAATCCCATGTTGCTACCTGTCATGGAAAAAGAAGTGAAGAAGATGCTAGATGCCCAAATCATTGTCCCCTTGAGATATTTCGATTGGGTGGCCAATTTGGTCCCGGTAAGGAAGAAAAGTGGGGAAATCAGACTCTTTGTCGATTTCAGGAACCTGAACAGGAGCTCAAGGAAAGACAATTATCCCCTGCCCAATATGGAGCACATATTGCAGAAGGTCATTGACGCATCTAAAATATCCATGATTGATGGCTTCTCTGGTTACAATCAGATATCAGTCATGCCTGAGGACAGGGAAAAAACAGCCTTCACCACTCCTTGGGGCACATTCATGTATGCCAAAATGCCTTTCGGAATGATGAATGCAGGAGCAACATTTCAGCGAGCCATGGACATAGCCTTCATCGGGGAGAAGGACCAGTTCATGGTAATCTATCTAGATGACATCACGGTTTTCTCCAGGACAGACAAGGAACACTGCTGCCATTTGAAGAGGGTTTTCCTGAAGTGTCGAAGGTTTGGCCTATCTTTAAACCCCAAAAAATAGTTGTTCGCTATGAAGGAAGGGAAGATATTAGGCCATCTAGTGTCAGCAGAGGGAGTAAGGATTGACCCTAGCAGGGTGGAAGCACTTCAGACCCTGTCACTTCCCAGATCTAAGATGGAAGTTCAGGCCTTTTTGGGGAAGATAAATTTTCTGAGGAGATTTGTCTCAAATTTTGTTGAGTTGGTGAAGTAGATCACAGCCATGCTCAGGAAGGGAAATGAAGTGAAATGGACTACTGAACCCAGGGAATCCTTTTTCCAAATAAAGAGGGCGTTGACTGAGGCACCTGTGCTAATCATTCCTAATTATTCTAAGGATTTCCTGATTTTTTCTTTTGCTTCCTGTGATACAGTAGCAGCAGTCTTGTTGCAGAAAAATGAGCAAGGGTGAGAGCAACCTATTTCCTTCTACAGCAAGGCATTGAGAGATGCAGAACTCCGGTATGAGGCCATGGAAAAGCAGGCCTATGCCCTGGTGAAAGCTCTCAAAGCTTTCAAAGTCTATGTCTTGCACTCAAAGATCATTTCATATGTTCCTTCAGCCTCTGTGAAGGACATTCTTATACAGCCCAACATGGATGGGAAAAGAGGTAAGTGGATTGCCAAGATTCTAGAATTTGATCTAGAAATTAAGCCCACCAAGTTTATAAAGGGACAGGGTTTAGCCAAGTTGCTAGCTGAATCCAATTGCAAAGCCTTGGGGATTAACTTCATCAATGAGAAAGCTAAGTCATCCGGCAAGCATTTTCAGGGTGCCTTATCACTAGCATCCTGCGACTGGTACAAGGATATCTTGTATTTTCTGCAAGAATTAAAGCCCCCTAATGGATTGGGAAAAAGTAAGGCCAGAGCTTTAAATCTCAAAGCAGTCATATATTGCCTCATTGACCAAGCCTTGTATTGGAAGGACCCCCTAGGGGTATTTTTAAGGTGTCTGGATCCACAAGAGGCCCAGAAGGTTATGTTTGATTTCCATAGTGGTCTCTGCGGAGGTCATCATTTTTGGAAGACCACAGCCCATAAGATCCTCCGAGCTGGGTATTACTGGCCCACTTTATTCCCTGATGTCTGCAGAGAAATCAGGGCTTGCATCAAATGTCAGAAGTTCTCAGGTAAGAAGCAGCTCAAACCTTTGCCATTAAAGCCTGTAGTGGTTTCATCACCCTTTCAGCAGTGGGGATTGGACTTCATTGGGGAAATTCATCCTCCCTCAAGTGGCCAGCACAGATGGATCCTCACTGCGAAGGATTATTTCACCAAGTGGATAGAGGCTGTTCCCACCAGGAGCACTTCCCACAAAGTAATTATCAGCTTCCTGGAAGATATCATATCCAGATTTGGCTGCCCTAGCAGAATTGTCACTGATAATGCCTCCCCCTTTCGGTCTGAACCTCTGGTCAAGTTCTATGAGCAATTTGAGATTTCACTGATTCACTCTACTCCCTATTATCCTCAGGGAAACGGACTGGCAGAATCTTCCAATAAAGGTCTGATCAAGCTTATTAAAAGATTATTGGAAGACAATAAAAGGGCCTGGGATGCAAAACCCAAATTTTCTCTATGGGATGACCGAGTGACAATGAAGAAGTCCCTAGGCATTTCACCCTTCCAACTTGTTTACGGAACAGAGGTCATTTTCCCCACTCAGCTCGCCTTATCTGTGGAAAAATTCCTCCAAAACCTTGAAGGGGAGCCTGACCATGTGATCAGAAGGATTCATCAGATGGTGGAAGTGCAGCAAACCAGGGAACTGGTCATGAACAAGGCCTACAATCATCAGCAGAAGATCAAGCAGACCTTTGACAGGAGGAGCGGGAAGAAAGATTTCAAACTGGGGGATCTAGTGCTCAAATGGGATGCACCCAGGCAGGACAAGGGCAAGCACAATAAATTTGATGCCCTCTGGTTTGGGCCTTTCAAGATCCTTGAAGTATTTTCAAATAACACTTACAGGTTGCACGATCTGGAAGGCAAAGAAGTTTTTAGTGGCCCAGTAAATGGGCATTTCTTGAAAAAATATTTTTTGTAAGCCGCAGTCGGCTCCTTTTGTTTCTGTAAATATTGTTTTATTTTCGATTTAATAAATGACTCCATAGCCCAACAGCAAGGCACTGAATCTACAAAAAGAGTCCTTAGAGAATCACAGGGATGACTCTATCCCCCATGGAGCCAAATGTTAGCGATATTTATGGTAAGGGGGGTAAAATACGAAGGAATGGGTAAAAAACCCGCTTGTCCTAAGTTTGGGATGCAAAT
>SNQJ01S0036387.1:28088-40946 GCA_010110895.2 Picea sitchensis
ATCTTCAATTCTTCTATCTTAACTATTGTAAAAATCTAAAATCGTTGCCTTCTAGAATAGGAGAACTTAAAAATCTGAAATATCTCAATCTTCAGGGTTGTAATTCAATGGTAATCCTTGGTGAAATTAGAAAGCTACCAAACAGTGAAATTGTGCTTAAATAAATACAAATTCTGATTTGTATGTTAGAAGTTACATGATTATTTTTTAAATGAGTTTAAAATATCATTTTAGTAAGATTGGTTTTATTTTAATTTGTAAATGATTTATTATATAAAATATGAAAAAATAAATTTTACTTTTTTAATTAACATGATTTTCAATTATTTCAAACTACAAGGCCTTTAGGATTTTGTCTAGGTCTTATGGATTTCACTTGATTGTCCTCCCTCTATGTTTAGTATAATTTAGCCATCAAAGTTTATCATTATTAATTTTATCAAAGGCATTGTCTAGTTGTTCTATGAAATGGATTTTTTAGCAGAATCGACTATATAAATTTACACGAATCACTATTTTCTATTGTTCAAAATCCATTTATGAATGCAGAAATGGATTCAGCATACTGAAAAACCTCTAGGACACTCAGATTATATAGAAATAATTACTCAAATCTAAGAATCTAACAATTTCTCACTGTATTTTGCCTTAGTCATTTGGTATTTCATATTGCATGTCTTTCCCACTCCATTATAACAATTTCTCACTGGATTTGGCCTCACTCATTTGGCCTTTCATATTGCATGCATTTCCCACTCCATTCATACCTCTAGCCATTTCAAGGTAGAAAATTTTTGACATAGTGCTTGGTATGATTTAGATTATAAAAGTATTATTGAGATTAATTAAATATATTATAAAGTATAGAACTTTGAAATTAAAGTAAATTTAAAGAATCTATAGGAGCATTTATAGAAATAAAAAGAAACATTATTTTCTCAACAAACACAAAAGTGCATAGCGATCACCATCATTGACCAACTTCATTTCAATCCAAATTTTTTTTGAATAATCTTCCTCTTAGCTAAGAAATATTGTGTGCAATTGTTGATCCCATTATTCAATTTCTCTATGATTCTAGTCTACACAATACACCTAACCAACCATGCATTCGAGTCAATTTAAGACCCTCTCCCTGCCACTTCTTCCCTGACCATTTGGACATTTGTTCCATCCTTAAGTTTCAATCCAATGAGTAATGAGTTCTATGACATACATGACCTCTACATTGAATTTTTCAAACATTGTCCCAAAGTCTTAGCAGTCAATGTGGTAGACTTATTAAACTACATTGTGTCCCATGGCTTCCCACCATCTTGAACATCCCACATTATTCATCCAATTTGATATGTTGTGCCCAAGCAAAACACAGTGGGACAACAAAGTTAACAAAATGAGTCAATCTTTGTTATGGAAAAAAAATATGAAGTTAGACTATTTAAGAAAACCAGGAAATAAACATTCAAATAGAATTGATTGGAAGCAATGGAAAACGATACCAATCATATGAAGATGTAAGCCAAAAATTGATAGTGGAGAATAAAAAAGGAAACAAATCGACATATTGATTAGTTTTTTTAGAAATTTGGTCTTCTAAGTCTGTAAGAAATACCCCGAACAAGGGTGTAATGATTGGCAAATTCAATTGCAATGACCGAGAGAGGCGAGATGAATTGTGAGAATCTATAGAAGTTGTTTCTACTCATGCTTAGATACATTCATACATTCTTGATAAATGGTTGGGTGTCTTATCTGCTACATTTTTGTTACAAGATAGATACGTAACTCATTACAAGACCTAACTACTTCTTGCTAGCTATTGATAGGAATAAGAAGATGAAGAGACATACGATGCTAGGCCAGTGGTTCTTGTCTGGTCTTTATTAACTACGCATGATGTTGTCTAACATGTTTTCTGATGGAATACCTTGCGGTAAACCCCCGAGTACTTCCTCACTTCTTGGATGGTAAAAAGGGTAAAACGTTGGACCTAATTATGGGGCCTAACCCCAAGGGCGAACAAGATATTCGAACATGTGGCCTCATTCTTTGGGGATAGCTTCACATCTGGCTCAGAACCACTTGAGCTAACCCTTGGGGCTATGATGTTGTCTGACATGTGTTGATTCATCCTTGACATTATACATGTAGGATAATAAAAAATACTCATCAAAGGATGCATGAGTTGACTCACTCAAATAATGTGTTATTCAACTGATTCAAGGATCGACTGCGAGGATTCGATCATAAGTTTCAACCAAATAATTGATTGAGAGTAGGTTATAATAAATGGATTCCAATCAAGTCTTTGAATGGATCAAGAATTCCCCCTTAGTTGGCAATGGTCACCATTGCTCACTTATGTAGATGAGGGGGATCATTGCCCACTTATGTATATGAGGAAATTTTTGATCCAACTCAATGGTATTGTACAACTTTACTTTTGATGGGATTTGTCCTTATTTACCCACTTGAAATAAGGGAATTTTTAACATCCTTGTATGGCATTCTTACTATCCAAAAATAGTGTCAATTGCAAGTGGCCTCTGAACATCTAGGTGGATTTCTTCTGGATCTTTACGCTATAACTTAGTCTATTCTAGCAATGGTGGAAAATAGGCTCAAAGAAAATCCATATTGAATATTTGATGTAAACTTAGGTATGGAAAAATGCTAAGCTTAAGGGCATTTTCCCCGATTTTCTCAAGCATGGGATAAGGACCATATCAAAAAGGATTTATCTTCTTATATGGGCCACTGAAACTTTCTTTTTTCATATGTAACTATAATTGATCCCCAATTTGGAATGAATGAGGAATATGATGCTTGTAATGTGAAGCTTTATCTTTTTCACTACCTCGATGCAACATCTATTTTTCTTGTTTTTGAATCTCATAGACCTTATCTTTGAAATTGAGTTCCTTGTTGATTTCATTTTTTTCATGGTTTGTGTCAAAAGAAATAGTCATTCGAATGACTAGGTCAATAAACTCTAAGGGATAAAATCAATAATAGACTTCACATGGACTCTTGTTGATTGAACTTTGTTGAGCTCAGTCATAACTATGTTGGATATATGGGAAAATATTATCCCATGTTTTTTTATTCTTTTCGTTGTGCATATGAAGCAATTATACCACCATGTGATTTACAACTTCAGTCTATCCATACTTGTGAGGATGGAATGTTTTCGACATAAATAGTTGTGTGTCAATTTGCTACTAGAGTGTTTTCAAAAAGATGATAACATATATCGATTCATGATTGGTGATGATTGAATATGATAGACCATATTTCTTCCAAACACACTCAAAGAAGATTTGAGTAGTTTGTTAAGAAATCATAGTCTTCTTGTAACCAGGTGTAAGGATATCCACTTCGGAAAATCTATTAACCACTACTACAATTGCATCATGTTGGTTCTTGGTGGCAGGATATGTATTCAAGAAATCCATACAAATGGATTCCCTTGGTCAGTCTAGAATAGGAAAGGGTGTATACAAACTCTATGAAGGATTTGGTGGCTTAGTGATGGCACAAACCACACATGACTTGATATATTTGTCAACATTTAACTTGAGTGAATTCTATAGAAATAATTCTATAGTACCATAAGATTCTTTGATACTCCAAAGTGACCTATTTGTTTGATGTAGTGTGCATCACATATAATCTTATGCCACTATTCACCTAGATGTACACAAACTTGTCCTAACTTGTAAAGCAAGTTGTCCTTCAAGTGGTAGTGGATGCCAATCAACTTACCTATCTAGATTAGTCAATACACTGAGGAAAAAGTAGTTCCATATTCATACAATAGATGCTAAGTAATGGTATCATATCCATGCATACCTAACACTAAAAATGGAAATGATTGGTGGTCATCTAAGACAATCAATCGGTGCATTGGATTTTCCTTTTGAATGCTTAATAACCAACTAAAATTACTCTAGATAACTAATTCACTTGATTTGTCCTATAGTTTGTCAATTATACTATGAAGGAGTGAACAATACAGGTTTTTGTTTTATATGAATGATAATTTTTTACATTTAAAGTAATGTCTTGATTGCTTAATTGCTTGTATGATGTCATCAATTCCCTTTTGTAAGCCAAGTACTTACAAACAATATGACTGGATTTTTTTTAATAGAATGCTATCAAGTGATCTACTTGAGTGATCACTATGCACATAGCATTAGTCTCAATTTCAAATGGCCGATGTAAATTAAGTAGCACTAGCAAATTTGGGTCATTTTGCGATGGCTATTTTGACGCCCTTGCAACATTATGTCGTGGATATTGCGACAAATATTGAGTCTCCCAAACGTTGTTTCATGTGACATGGCACTTGCGACGAACCTTTATTAATGTCACAAGAGAGACGATAGTAGGGACGTTGTCACAATTGCAACAAAAAAGGAAATAACGTTTCCAATACGACTAAGTAAAGAATTCATCGAAAGAGCGACACAGTAGGGAAATCATCGCACACTTGACAATATAGGCAAAGTAAGTGAAAAAATTGTGACAAATAAGCTTTCGAAGAGTTAGTCGCAATTGCAACGAACATAGGGTATATAGCGACAAAATCGCTATACAATTTTCATGGTTTGTACAACAAGTTCCTTGCAAAATTTGTACTGGTCGTCGCAATTGAGATGAAAACTATCGTGATTTGTATAGCAAATTCATCGCAGGATTTGTTCCGGTCGTCGCAAGTGAGACAAAAATTGTCATGATTTGTATAGTGAATTCGTCGCAAGATTTATATGGTTCATCGCAATTGAGACGAACACTTTCGTGGCTTGTATAGAAAAATCGTCACAGGATTTCTATATTGTGTCAAAATTGCGACGAAAACGATTTATTTAAAAAAAAAAATTAAAATTTTATTTTTGAGCAAAAAAAATAATATTTTATTTTTGAAGAAAGGGGGCATGTATTGGAATAATATTATAGGCTATGAAGTTCATAATATTCTTGAAAAAATTTCACAAAGGGAATTCTCTGAAGTAAATAAGGTATGGGTAGATCGCTCTGCATGTGATCAAGCACCATCTAGTTTTGATTTCAAGAGTACAAATATGGAGTGTCACATCCAATCAAGAGTTACCCTCGGATATTTATAGTTAGTCTATCAATTCATCTCAATTGGCCCTCATCTATATTCAAAAATTCAAGTATGCTAGAATAGAGAATGCCTTTTGTTGAAAGAATTATCTGAAGGTCTTATTTTCACATTCAAGGGGGCATTAACCTAGGAGGAAGAATGCTCCATTAAATTGGGTTTTTTATGGTTATACTAAAACATCTAGAGAAGATGTCTTGTCCAATAAAGACAATTTCTAGTTGTAGAATCCCTTAACATAGTGAAAAGAACATATTTTGATGAATGTTTGGCATAGGAGAAATCCAATGAGTCAACCAAAAGATATATATGTAACAATATATATTTGATATGGATATGGTATTAAAATAGATAACATATACATATCAAATATATTTATATGTGTGATCTTTACTAAACATATAAGTTGTAAGGTTAGCTGCGCTCATCACAAGAGGCATTGAAAAACAAAGGATTCTCTATTATACTAAAAAAAATTAGGATTTTTATGGCTCCCTAAGAAGGTTTGTCTCTAGATGCATTCATGAATTTTAATCATAGTTGGTTTTATTAATATTTAAATATTATCCACATTCCAAATCTTGTGGGAATATTTAAAATGAAGGGCCATTCCATTTATTGGGAATATTTATAAATATCATTCTAAGTCCAAAGCTTGTGGGAATCTAGTTGGGCAAGGCCATGGTTTCTAACATAAGGAGGGTTTTCCTAAGGGGATAATACTAAGTCCTATCATTGCATTTCTAGACAGGTGAGGATAAGGACTTTGTTTGACTTGGGTTGACTTCTCTAAAATGATTCTTCAAGAAAAGTAAGAGAATAAAATGCTCAATGAATTCTTGGAAGGAAAACAATTACTTTATTAAACACAACACACAAATGCACCATTACTCATAATTAGTGATGAAGCAATATACAATGTTCAAGGTGAAACTTTCTAAGTAAAAAGTACATATTCATTCACAATATAGTCGTAATTTAGAAAATTTCATATGTGAAAGAAGTGCCTCGGGAGAGGATGGAAAATATAGCCACCTAGTCCACGCCTAAGCAATCTTGCAGCATCTCACGAAACTTAAAAATGTTTCTCTGTTAGGTTTTTACGCCCTCAGGAGAAATTGGCCAAGAGTCCCCGAAATGGTTTGGGATGCGACTTGCAACTAGGCATATAATGAATATCAAGACTCGGATTGAGGAACCATCGACTCCTATGGATTCTTGGGATAGGATTTCATCTAGAGTACCCCTCACTCAAGGGTGCCATGCCTCAGAAGTTGCTTTAATCATTGATTTCAACATCTAGTGTTTCTCTCAGTTTGAAGCAATGCAACATTTGGATTAAGGGTAAAATTTATGAAACAATTCCTTGGGAGCGGATGGATAATTTGGTCACCTAGTCCATGCCTAAACAAGCTTGAAACATCTCACAGAACTCAAAAATGTTGCTCCGTTAGTCTTTTATGGCCTGAGCGGGAGTTGGCCAAGAGTCCCCGAAATGGTTTGGGATGTGGCTTGCAACTGGGCATAAAACAAAAACCGAGACTCAGGTTGAGGAACCGTCATCTCTGTTGGATTCCTGGCATAGGATTTTAGCTAAAGAACCCCTCACTATCGGTTCCAACCCTCATAAGTTGTTTTTTCATTGATTTCGATAACTAGTGCTTTGCTTAGTAAGAAGCAATGCAACATTTGGATTTATGGGTTTATGAAACCATGCCTCGGGAGTGGATAGACAATGTGGTCACCTATTCCATGCCTAAACAAGCATGCAAATACTCATGGATCTCAAAATTGTTGCTCCGTTAGGCTTTTATGCCCTGAGGAGGAATTTCCAAGAGCCCCCGAAATGGTTTGGGATGCGACTTGCAACTGGGTATAAAATGAAAATCGAGACTCAGATTGAGGAACCATCGACTCCAATGGATTCCTGATATATGATTTCAGCTAAAGCACCCATCACTCTCGGGTGCCATGCCTCGAAAGTTTCTTTACTCATTGATTTCGAGAACTAATGTTTTGCTCAGTTTGAAGCAAACCAACATTTGGATTAAGGGGTCCAATTTATGAAACTGTGCCTTGGGAGTAGATGGAAAATATAATCACCTAGTCCATGCCTAAACAATCTTGCATCATCTCACGAAACTCAAAAATGCTACCCCGTTAGGTTTTTATGCCCTCAGGAGCAATTGGCCAAGAGTCCCCGAAATGGTTTGGGATGTGACTTGCAACTGGGCATATAATGAATATTGAGACTCGTATTGAGGAACCGTTGACTCCTATGGATTCCTGGGATAGGATTTCATCTATACCACCCCTCACTCACAGGTGCCATGCCTCAAAAGTTTCTTTAATCATTGATTTTGACAACTAGTGTTTTGCTCAGTTTGAAGCAATGCAACATTTGGATTAAGGGTCAAATTTATGAAACAATGCCTCGGGAGAGGATGGATAATTTTTTCACCTAGTCCATGCCTAAACAAGCTTCCATCATCTCATGGAACTCAAAAATGTTGCTCCATTAGTATTTTATGCCCTGAGCGGGAATTGGACAAGAGTCTCCGAAATGGTTTGGGATGGGACTTGCAATTGGGCATAAAACAAAAAATGAGACTAGTTTTGAGGAACCGTTGTCTCTGTTGGATTCCTGGCATAGGATTTTAGCTAGAGCACCCCTCACTCCCGATTCCAACCCCTCGAAAGTTGTTTTTTTCATCAATTTCGATAACTAGTGCTTTGCTCAGTAAGAAGCAATGCAACATTTGGATTTAGGGGTCCAATTTACGAAACCATGCCTCAGGAGAGGATGGACAATGTGGTCACCTAGTTCATGCTTAAACAAGAATACAAAATCTCATGGAGCTCAAAAATGCTACTTCGTTAGGCTTTTATGCCCCGAGGATGAATTGCCAAGAGTCCCCAAAATGGTTTGGGATTTGACTTGCAACTGGGCATAAATGAAAATCGAGACTCGGATTGAGGAACCATCGACTTTGATGGATTCCTTGGATAGGATTTTAGCTACAGCACCCCTCACTATTGGGTCTCATGCCTCATAAGTTTCTTTACTCATTCATTTCGAGAACTAGTGTTTTTCTCAGTTTGAAGCAAACCAACA
Source organism: Picea sitchensis (assembly GCA_010110895.2). Lineage (NCBI taxonomy): Eukaryota > Viridiplantae > Streptophyta > Pinopsida > Pinales > Pinaceae > Picea > Picea sitchensis. The sequence continues at coordinate 36,335 of SNQJ01S0036387.1, forward strand.
TTTGGATTAAGGGGTTCAATTTACAAAATTGTGCCTCGGGAGAGGATGGAAAATATAGTTACCTAGTCCATGCCTAAAAAATATTGCAGCATCTCATGGAACTCAAAAATGTTGCTCCGTTAGGTTTTTATGCCCTCAGGAGAAATTGGCCAAGAGTCCTCGAAATGGTTTGGAATGCAACTTGCAACTTGTCATATAACGAATATTGAGACTCGGATTGAGGAACCATTGAATTTGATGGATTCCTGGGATAGGATTTCATCTAGAGCACCCCTCACTCATGGGTGTCATGCCTCGGAAGTTTCTTTAATCATTGATTTCAACAACTAGTGTTTTTCTCAGTTTGAAGCAATGCAACATTTGGATTAAGGGGACAATTTACGAAACCATGTGTTGGGAGAAAATGGATAATTTGGTCACCTAGTCCATGCCTAAACAATCTTGCAGCATCTCATGAAACTAAAAAATGTTGCGCCATTAGTATTTTATGCCCTGAGCGGGAATTGGCCAAGAGTCCCTAAAATGGTTTGGGATGCGACTTGCAACTAGGCATAAAATGAAAATTGAGACTCGATTTGAGGAACCGTCATCTTTGTTAGATTCCTGGCATAGGATTTTAGATAGAGAAACCCTCACTCTCAGTTCCAACCCCTCGGAATTTTTTTTTTCATCGATTTTGATAACTAGTGCTTTGCTCAGTAAGAAGCAATGCAACATTTGGATTTAGGGGTCTAATTTACGAAACCATGCCTTGAGAGTAGATGGACAATGAGGTCACCTATTCCATGCCTAAACAAGCATGCAAAATCTCATGGAACTCAAAAATGTTGCTCCATTAGGCTTTTATGCCCCGAGGATGAATTGCCAAGAGTCCCCAAAATGGTTTGGGATGCGACTTGCAATTGGGCATAAAATGAAAATCGAGACTCGGATTGAGGAACCGTGGACTCTGATGGATTCCTGGGATAGGATTTCAGCTAGAGCACCCATCACTCTAGGGTTCCATGCCTCGAAAGTTTTTTTACTCATTGATTTCAAGAACTAGTGTTTTGCTCAGTTTGAAGCAAACCGACATTTGGATTAAGGGGTCCAATTTAAAAAACCATGCCTCGGGAGAGGATTAAAAATATAGTCACCTAGTCCACACCTAAACAATCTTCCATCATCTCACGAAACTTAAAAATGTTGCTCCATTAGGTTTTTATGCCCTCAGGAGCAATTGGCCAAGAGTCCTTGAAATGGTTTGGGATGCGACTTGCAACTGGGCATATAACGAATATCGAGACTCGGATTGAGGAACTGTCGAATCTGATGGATTCCTAGGATAGGATTTCATATAGAGCACCCCTCAATCATGGGTTCCATGCCTCAAAAGTTGCTTTAATAATTGATTTCAACAACTAGTGTTTTGCTCAGTTTGAAGCAATGAAACATTTGGATTAAGGGAACAATTTACAAAAGCATACCTCGAGAGAGGATGGATAATTTGGTCACCTATTCCATGCCTAAACAAGCTTGCAACATCTCATGGAAGTCAAAATGGTTTCTCTGTTAGTCTTTTATGCCTTGAGCGGGAATTGGCCAAGAGTCCCCGAAATGGTTTGGGATGCAACTTGCAACTGGGCATAAAATGAAAACCGAGACTCGGTTTGAGGAACTGTCATCTTTGTTGGATTCCTGGCATAGGGTTTTAGCTAGAGAACCCTCACTCCTAGTTCCAACCCCTCGGAAGTTGTTTTTTTCATCAATTTCGATAACTAGTGCTTTGCTCAGTAAGAAGCAATGCAACATTTGGATTTAGGGGTCCCATTTATGAAACCATGCCTCAAGAGCGGATGGACAATATGGTAACTTAGTCCATGCCTAAACAAGCATGCAAAATTTCATGGATCTCAAAAATGTTTCTCCGTTAGGCTTTTATTCCCTGAGGATGAATTGTCAAAAGTCCCCGAAATTGTTTGGGATGCGACTTGCAATTGGGCATAAAATGAAAACCAAGACTTAGATTGAGTAACCGTCGACTCTGATGGATTCCTGGGATAGGATTTAAGCTAGAGCACCCATCACTCCCGGGTGCCATGCCTTGGAAGTTTTTTTACTCATTGATTTTGAGAACTAGTGTTTTGCTCGGTTTGAAGAAAACCAACATTTGGATTAAGGGGTCCAATTTATGAAACCTTGCCTCAGGAGCGGATGGAAAATATAGTCACCTATTCCACGCCTAAAAAATCTTGCAACATCCCACAGAACTCAAAAATGCTACTCCGTTAGGTTTTTATGCCATGAGCGGGAATTGGCCAAGAGTCCCTGAAATGGTTTGCGATGTGACTTGCAACTGGGCATAAAAAGAAAATCGAGACTCGGTTTGATGAACCGTCATATCTGTTGGATTCTTGGCATAGGTTTTTACCTAGATCACCCCTCACTCCCGGTTCCAACCCCTTGGATTTTATTTTTTTCATCGATTTTGATAATTAATGATTTTCTCAGTAAGAAGCAATGCAACATTTGGATTTAGGGGTCCAATTTATGAAACCATGCCTCGGGAGTGGATGGACAATGTGATCACCTATTCCATGCCTAAAAAAGCATGGAAACTCTCATGGAGCTCAAAAATGCTGCTCTGTTAGGCTTTTATGCCCAGAGGAGGAATTGCCAAGAGTCCCCAAAATGGTTTGGGATGCAACTTGCAACTGGGCATAAAAGGAAAACCGAGACTCAGATTGAGGAACCGTCGACTCTGATGGATTCCTAGGATAGGATTTCAGCTAGAGCACTCCACACACCTGGTTCCAACCCCTCGGAAGTATTTTTCTTCATCGATTTCGATAACTAGTGCTTTGCTCAGTAAGAAGCAATGCAACATTTGGATTTAGGCACCAATTTACGAAACCATGCCTCGGGAGCGGATGGATAATTTGGTCACCTATTCCATGCCTAAACAAGCTTGCATCATCTCACAGAACTCAAAAATGTTGCTCCATTAGTCTTTTATGCCTTGATCAGGGATTGATGAACCGTCGTCTTTGTTGGATTCCTGGTAGAGGATTTTAGCTAGAGCAACCCTCACTCCTGGTTCGCACCCCTCACTCTCGGTTCACTACCAATTCATGATTGGATTCTTGTTTCCCTAAACATTAGTTTTGAGGCTACATGTATTAATGTCCAAGAGGTTGGGAGAATGTTGGGAGAAAGAAGAGGAACCTCACTTATTTTCGAGAAAAGGGACACAACACTCCCTATTGTAGGGGAAGGCTAGTATAAGAAGTAGCATTTACCAGATAGAGGGGGGATAAAAGTAGTATTTGACCACTAATTCTATAATGGGATCATCCTTTTTAAGCAGGACAAGGACTAAAATATCTTCAAGGGAATTTTATATATTTCCATCAAGGACATGGACAATTTTGATGTGGACAATTTTGCATGGAGGCATTTCTCTCAGACCTCTTCATGAAATATTGGGAATCTATGGTGCATGTACAAATATGTGAGAAGTGGGTTTATGATAATATTTTGAATTTTCCATTAACATTCTCTATTGACCTTGTGTAAACCATTCCATTTTTGTGTTTGTTGCACTAAGTGTAAAGAACAATGTTGGAGAATTATAAGACATAAGTTAGGTATGAGCTATTTGTTACCTCTTTATTACCTTTTTCTTTTAATTGTATCCATATTTTGTATTGATCAAATGAGGAATTAACCTGGAACTGATGCCATTAGACACAAACTCAATCTTAAGGCCAACTAAGGAGAAGAAACAACACTCACTAATTAATCTAGGAGTCAAGCATGCAAACAAACCTTCTCACAAAGAAGCACTAGTTGGTGATGGAATCCAACATCGCAGAATCGATGCACAAAGGGGTTGAGTTTAAGCGGGTGGAAAAGTTACGTTGACAACCTATTTAACAAACTAAATCCCTGGTGCAATTTACCTCACTGAGTAATGGGAAACCCTCCAAGGAGTCTGAGTGAGTCTAGCCACCATCGATCCCAGGTACAACACCACATTCCCTGTGATGTCTCCTTGTGTAGGAAGTCTAAAATATTATGGCCTCTATGGTACCACCTACTCTACCAATGGAGAGGGGGGATAGTCGACACCAAGACCAACAAAGCAGGTTTGATTACTCTAAGGTCCCCAATGCGACCTCGTGATTGACCCTTGTGTTAGAAGGGATTCCCAAAGTCAGTGATATAGCAACTGGATTTCACTCCCTAACTCAATGCTTTATGTTTGTTTGGAATCTTTGGAAATTTATTCTCACAATATTATTCCAAAACTCTACACCTTAGCTAACATGGGTTTGAAGATCCCTAGAAAAGTTACTAGATAAATTTTAATTAGCGCTTGATTTTAGGCTGTTGTTACTCAAAGGAGTGGTCGTGAAACTGATGGCGTTTTGACTTGACTCTTTAAACCATGCAAGAGGAAAATGAAATGCAATAAATTCAACTTCGATGAAAACTAGCTATGGGAAGGTGCAAGAGGTTGTAAGAAAAGAAATAATTTCTTGATAGATTACTATGTGTGTAGTACTACAAAATGACCCAAATTTTAAAAATACCATGCAAATGTCATAGTTCACTTAGTACACCTATAAAC
>SNQJ01S0036387.1:50705-65760 GCA_010110895.2 Picea sitchensis
AGGACAGATTACAAATGACTTTGCAGGTTTTCATTTAAATCTGTAATCTGTAAATGTTGTATATTTGTAATTGGATCTGATTCTATTGGTAATTGAACATTTAATTTTATAAGATTATAGTTGTATAATTTAGGTAATAGACTGTATATATGTATTTTAGATTTATTATTTAGTTTGCTTTAATTATTGTTTTCATTTAGATTAGTTCCTTAGTGTAGTTTTCATTTGTTTTCCTAGGACTTAGATCGGCTAACGGAGCCGTTAAACCCATCAGGGCGGGTCATCCCAAACGGCTTGGGTTATTTAGACAACCCCGAACCGGATCCACTCTTCCAGTTGGCGAGCGTTCATTTTCGCCCATCAACAAATGGCGCTAGAAGGAGGGCCTAAAACTTATTAATGGCATGAGGTGGTCGTAAGATTCCTCCACCACCTAACCGCTCACCTATAGTGACAAGAATTCATTCAAACGACAATATTCCCCCTCAAACAGCAACCACGTCAAACGACGATCTACGGATCACAGTTGAACCAGAAACCCCGAATCCTACAGGTGGTGATGTACAAGAGATTGTCCACCAATCTCTCTTAAGAACACATAGTGCCTTCGCCCACTTGAGGCAACCAAATCGACCTTTGGATCAACCCTTAGACTTCTCTGAGGTCGGAGGACAGCTTGGAGGCACTAACCTCACTTTAAACCCTACGGATCCAACCCTCACTCCTACTGCAGGGGGATCTGGAATACCTCCTTCACCTCCTTCACCACCTCCATCACCTCCTTCTTCTTTTGGAGAAGACTCTTCTGACGAAGGCAGTTCCCCTTCTCAACCTTCCTCACCGCCTACACCTATGGAAAACTAGAACAATCCTTCCAGAACCTGGCTCGACCAGGATGCAGTAGCCGTACCTGGAGCTCAACATCCCTTACCCAAACATCCGGAGAAGTGGATTCCCAAGTTTGACCCTGACTCTAAACAGATCGCAGAAAATCACGTTAAAAATTTTATGTTAGCCATTAGACTCCGCAATGTCGAGCATGAAGACATAGTCTGTAGGTTGTTCCCCTATACTTTCGAAGGCAATGCCTCTACTTGGTATTTTTCCCAACAACCCCATACCATCGTGTCTTGGGAAAAGTTCGAGTCATGTTTTTTGGAAAAATTCGGAGACGATAAGTCCCCGGAAGTCCTGGTTATGGAGCTTTCTAGCTTAAAAATGAACCCAAAAGAAAAAAATCAAAGACTTTAATCAAATATTCTTAACACTTAAGAACCGAATCCCTATGGATTCCATGCCCGCCAAGAATCTTATCATAGCATACTATACTAAAGCTCTACATCAAAGCATATCCATTTGGGTTAAACGATCTAAGAAAGCCACGTTGTTAGAGGCCTTCGAGGAGGCCAGCCAGATTGAAAAAGACATACTTAGTCTAAAAGACACTACTAGCAACGAAACAAAGACCAATTCATCTTCCAAAAAGAAGATCGAAATCCTCCCTAGACCTACTCAAAATAAAACACAACCTGAAAGTTCTGATTTAGAAAACTTAACTAAAGTCGTTCAAAAACTATCAAATCAAGTTACATATTTGAAAAGGATGACCTAAGAAGCTTCTTCGAGAAAAGGACCTTACAAACCCCCGTTCAGGAAGCCTTTTCCCACCAACAGACCTAATCTAACTACGGAAGGCCTTAATCTAGAAAGTCTGCAATACGCCCTTCAAACAATTCTAGAAGCTCAGGATAACTTGATACCTCCTGAGATTCCTGAGGAGGTAGTTGAACAAGAGACAGTTCAAGAAGAAGAATCTTCTCCAAATATTTTTGGACACTTCTCGGATAGCATCATTCAAGCTAACTTCAAGACAGTTCATCCCTACAATACTAGGAGTAAGACAACAAACAAACCTTCTTCTGAAAACACTATGACTTTGCCCCCAAAGCAATCTAAACCAACTGAGACTAAACAGAGTCATGTAAACCCCAACTTGGATTATGATTTAGTTGAAGATCTTAAAAAATTAAGGGCTAACATTTCTATTTATGAATTATTAAAGTTTCCATTTTTGCTACAAAAAATGTTACAGAACATCGTAGAGAATAGAAAGAATGGTAATTCAAGCAATAACAAGGTTGTGCAGAACAAAGTTTCATAGAAGACTTCCACTAAAAACAATCCTGATCCTAACGATAAAGGAAGCCTTCCTGTAAATAATGTAAATAATGTAGATAAACTAGCTTTAGAAACTACGAGTAAAAAGCCGCAAACTACCACCCTTAGTACTCGCAGAAATGTACCTCCATTTTTGTTAACTTTCGAAATCTTTAATAGAAACATGCACAATTGTATGGTAGACTCAAGAGCATCTTCCAATGTAATGCCATGGTCTGTATTTCAGAAGATTTATGCTGAAGTTGAACCATCCACTTTAAAAATCATCCAACTTGATCGAACTAGTGTAAAAGTTGTAGGCGAATTAAGGAACGTGCTTATAAGATTATCATCCAACCCCAAAGTTCATCAAGTTATTGATATTATTGTTGTGGATATTCCAGAAGTGTATGGTCTATTTTTAAGCAGGGACTGGTTGGAGCAGCTACGCGCCTATTTCGCGACAGATTGGTCTCACCTATGGCTTCCAGAGAACGACAAGCCCAACAAAATCAAGGTAAATTGTGAATGCTACCTTAAGTTCACAGTCACGGATTTGAATGATCCCAATGAACCATTTACACCTTCTGTTGATTCACCCGAAGTACAAGTAATGGATACCTTTTTCGGCAATTTCATGGCCGAGACTTCAGCTATCATCAACCCAGAACAACAGTCCGAGATTGTAGCATATGTGCAGCCAGCAGCTTCAACACAACGATCTCATACACCTGATAAAAATCAAATTTGGTCTCTTTATTTTGACGGGTCAAAGTCCAAAGAAGGATCTGGTGCAGGCTGCGTTATTATTGATCCCTCAGGCAACAAAACCTTGATTGCATGCAGGCTAGAATTTGAATGTACTAATAACACTGCAGAATATGAGGCTTTACTGCAAGGTCTCAGAAAAGCTTTAGATATGAACATTCAAAACTTGGTTGTCTTCGGCGATTCTGAAATCGTGGTTAGACAGGTAAGAGATTCTATCCACTGTCTATCTCTGCATCTTAAAAGCTACCAATCCGAGGTATGGAATTTAATGAATAAGTTTTCTACTTTCAATATAAATTATATTCCTAGGTTGAATAATTCTGAAGCCGATCTATTAGCTAACGTAGCTTCCAAACTCTTTCCTGTAGAAGGCTTGTCCCTAGATGCATTCTCCGTCAAGCTGCTATTCAAGCCATTCGTTCCCAACAACATCACGAATTGGAGAGTCTTCGACGACGATCAACAGATTATTAGCTTCCTGCATATGGAAGAAAATTTTCAAGGCGTGGTGATCGATGAATGCACTCACGACAACAATTTGCGCGACTTCACGGTAATACCAGAACCAAGAACTCCTGAATCTTCATCAGACATGGTAAATTCGATCCCTAAGTCTATAGTTAGATTAGAGAAATTTTATGATCTTCAAGATAAATTCAAAAAATCGGTCAACTGTAAAACCAATAGTTCCTCGTTATCATATGAAAAAGTAAACTTAGGAACTAATGATAATCCACAATGCATTAATTTAGGGGTGGGGTGTTCCGAACAAGAAAAAACAACATTTGTTAAATTGTTTAAAGAATTTAAAGATGTTTTTGTGTGGATGTATGATGACCTTAAAAATTTCGACCCTAACATCATACAACACGTCATTCCTATGGAACCCCAAACCTTACCCTTTCAACAAAAATTAAGAAAAATGCACCCTAAGCTCGAACCGACCGTTAAAAAAGAATTGAATAAACTCCTGAATGCTAAGATAATCTTCCCTGTTAGGCACACTCAATGGGTTTCTAACCTTGTCCTTGTCCGGAAGAAAAATGGGGAAATCCGACTATGCGTCGATTTCCAAAACCTTAATAAAGCATCTGATAAAGACAACTATCATGTCCCACCCATGGAACAAATCCTTCAATAGGTATCTGGTTCTAAGAGGCTATCATTATTGGATGGTTTCTCAAGATACAACCAAGTCCTGATGTCTCCCCCAGACCAACTTAAAACTACCTTCCACACTCCATGGGGCACCTACGCTTATCGAAAAATGCCCTTTGGATTGATTAATGTCGGTGCCTCTTTCCAGAGAGCGATGGACATCGCTTTCCGAGGCTTAATAAATCAGTCCGTCATAGTTTACTTAGATGATGTTATTGTGTTTTCAAAAAACAAAACTGATCATCTAGTTCATTTAAGAGTTGTTCTACAGCGATGTCATAAATACGGCATTTCCTTAAATCCTAAAAAATATATATTCATAGTAGAACAAGGGAAACTCTTAGGATTTATTGTGTCAAGCGAAGGGATGATTATTGACCCCAAAAGGACTCAAGTCATCTCAAAACTTCCCCCTCCTACATCCAAAAAGTCTATGCAGTCTTTCTTAGGCCAGATAAACTTTGTCAAAATATTCGTCCCCAATTTTTCCGAAATGGTCAGACCTTTACCAAATTTAATTAAGAAAGACGTACAATATCATTGGGGACCCTTAGAAAATCAAGATTTTAATGCAATAAAAAATGACATAATAGATGCTCCTTCTCTCATGAGCCCTGATTTTTTGCAAGACTTTACACTCTACACTTTTACTTCTAACCGCTCCTACGCTACCGTCCTAACTCAAAAGAACCCTAAAAACAATGAAGTACCCATCACCTTTATGAGCTCTGCTTTCAAAGGCATTGAACTTAATTACCCAGCGGTTGACCAGCAAGCCTACGCTGTTTTCAAAGTAGTTAAACACTTCTGGTCTTATCTTTTGAAATCTAGAACGAAAGTTATTGTCCCTTATCTAGCTGTTAAGAATCTGTTAGTGCAGAAAGAGCTAGGTGAAAAGAGGGCCAACTAGGTTACGTCCTTACAGGAGTACGACATAGAAATTACCCCAACTCAGATAGTGAGAGGCCAAGGTTTATGAAAGTTAGTTGTTGATTCGGCAGCAGGACAACAGGAAGAAAATGATATGTCAAACCCAGGACAACATGATCAAAATTCAATTTGTTGTGCACAAAACTCTGTCAGTCCTTGGTATGATGATATAAAATTCTGTCTTGAACATGGGTCAGCCCCCCCTCATCTGGATCCCACTAGAAGAAGAGCGTTGATATTAAAGTCTGTCTCCTTTCATTTGATTAATGGTATCCTGTTTCGCCAAAATTTTGATGGCGTACTGATGCGTTGTCTCGAGAAAGACGAACAAGAAAAAGTCTTACTAGAATTGCACGCAGGAGAAGCTGGTGGTCATTTTGGTGGTGACACCACTACCCATAAAGTCTTGAGAGTTGGTTATTACTAGCCCACACTGTTCAGAGATGCCCATGCCTTGTGCCATAAGTGTATTATTTGTCAAAAAGCATCAGGGCGCATACAGAAACCAGCCTTTCCTTTGCATCCCGTGTCAATAGACTTTCCTTTTCAGTAGTGGGGCCTCGATTATTATAGGTCCAATCAATCCGCCATCCTCACAGCAACATAAGTTCATCATAACAGCCACAGATTATTTCACCAGGTGGTCTGAAGCTTCCGCATTAAGAACTGTGAATACCAGTCAGGTAATTGCCTTTCTGAATTCGAATATTATCACTCGTTTTGGTATCCCTGACTATTTAGTGTTCGATAACGCTTCTTATTTTTCGTCTCTTGAGATGAGCGAGTTCACTTTAGAAAAAGGAATTAAATTGAAGTATTCTGCTAGCTATTACCCCCAGGGCAATGGATTGGCATAATCAACAAATAAGAATCTGATTAAAATCATTAAGAGAATGGTAGCTGAGAATCACAAAAACTAGCATAATGCACTGTTAAACGCGATTTGGGCTGATAGGGTGACACCCAAGACTGTTGTAGGTAACTCTCCCTTCTTTCTCGTCTATGGTAGAGAAGCAATTCTGCCACCACACATTCTTCTTCCTTCACTTCAGTTATCGCAGAGAATACAAGAAGAGGACTGTCCCCCTTTGGAAAACCGAATTAACGCTTTAATGAAACTAGAAGAGGTAAGAGCTCAAGCTAAACGTAAATTAGATCAGCATCAACAAATAATCAAAAGCTGGTTCGATTCTAACTCTGCCTCTGATAGGAACTTCGAAGTAGGTGACCTCATTTTGAAATGGGNCGAAATTTTAGAACTTATGGCTTGGACCATTTTTTTTTTGCTGAGAAACTGGGTCCCAGCTCTTTCCGACTGCAGAATCTAGAGGGGCAGCCAGACACCTATCCGGTAAATTGCCAAGCTCTGAAAAGATACTTCGCTTGATGACAACCCTTGTATATTATGTACATATTTTGCTTTTGTTTGCTTTTCTTTTGTTGTTTTGGTTTTAATTTTTCCTTTGTGCTTATCATTTTGTTTTTGGAAATACACATACCTGCATGATGAACTATCCAAACAAAGAAAACAGAAATTTCTTTCACAGAAACGACTGCTAAAAATTGTGTAAACATCAATTGTATACTCCTGAAATTTACATCTGTGTTGGCAAAAAAAAAAATTGTTGTTTGAAAGAAGTTAACTAATTTCGACCTCTGAGATGAGCCTATCGTGATCATCCATTATCTTTTTATGTTGTCCCGGTTCCTTAAAGGAACGACTCGGAAAGATGTCTCCCTGCCTTAGAAAGTTGGTTTTGTAAATAAACCATCTCTGGATCTTAATAAAGGACAGTTCTAAAAAATTCTGCTGAGGTCTAAAATATATATATATATATATATATATATATTAAAATATCATAATTTTCAGCGTCACCCCGCTTGACTATATATCTCTAAAAAACAAAATAAATCATTAAAAGAGCTGTAGGAAGTGCTTGTAAACCCGTCGGGATGCTGAACAGGTCTACTGGCAGCGGGTAAATGCATGCATGATTCCAAGACAACTTCGACGGGGTACTGAACAGGCCTGTTGGCAGCGAAGCAATGTCGGGTATATGAAAATTCGTAAATATGAAACCTCTTAACCTTAACATGTCCTTCATTTTGATCTAGAACTTCTTAGCAGGATACAGATATCAGAGTGGGTTAAATGGAAACCCTGTCGAGGATATGGACGCCTGTTGGTAGCAGTGGCTCTGTCAACAGTATTGGGGTCTGCTAGCAGTGGGTAAATGCATGCATGATTCAAGGACAACTTCGACGGGGTACTGAACAGACCTGTTGGCAGCGAAGCAATGTCGGGTATATGAAAATTCGTAAATATGAAACCTCTTAACCTTAACATGTCCTTCATTTTGATCTAGAACTTCTTAGCAAGATACAGATATCAGAGTGGGTTAAATGGAAACCCTGTCGAGGATATGGACGCCTATTGGCAGCAGTGGCTCTGTCAACAGTATTGGGGATTTTATCTTTAATATCATGGCTTGCTTATCTTAGGACTGTTATCAGTTTTCATCCTTTAAACATTGCTGAAATATTTGATCATTAATGATGTTTAAGCAATTTTCTGTTTATTTCTGTGGAGTTATGCCTGTTATCCTAATCTAAATTTGTTCTTTTGGCAGAGATAACTGCTTCTACCAGTGTGTCGCCATTGTTGGCATCCAATTCGCATTTTTATATTGACCTTATAAGCTGCCTACACCAGTGTCTTGCAACCCTTGATTTTCGTCGCAATCTTTGAGCAAGATGACACTATTATTTTTGCTCAATTTGCACATCTGCTTTTCACGAATGCAAGCGTGAACATTTTAATCTCGAAGTCAAATTTGAGTCATCACTGGATTACTTTGGTTACTTTTGCCTATGTGTTCATCGCATTTCCTATTTAATTATAGTCGTGCAGTTGGAAAGATACCAAGATCTTTACTCATTTGGCGTTCTTTAATTGTTAATACAACTTCGTTTTTACAAGACTGTGATGATATCCCTATAATCAAGTTTTGATGCATTGGTGGTTTGATGTTCTATGTTCTTTCATCAATTTTCTTGACACATTAGTCTTATGAAAAACACATCGACGATGGGGTTAGACCCTTGGTATAAATCATTTCATACCTATTTGATATGATCGACCCTTGGTGTTGATTTCAAATCATTAATTTTGGTTTTAAAACTATGCTAATACTATTTCTTACGCAAATTTTTGGTTGACTTATCATACATTTCATTGATTGTTCGAATGGCATGGTTTTTTTTACATATACAATAGTGATTAGGATCATTTTATGCATCGTCGGTTGTACTGTGGGAAATGACTATTTTGCATGGGTTGAGCTAGCTCCACCACCTTCACACATTCGATCACTAATGTGTTCCCCCTATCCCGGTTTAACTCTGTTAGTTCACGGGTAAGCCTGTGTGCCTTTGATCCTATGAATACCCTGTTCGAACCCTTGGACGCAAACCCTTTCCCGCTGTGTGCTCCTGTCTATGGCACCAGTGGTGTGCATAGAACCAAATGGTAGCCAAACCCTATTGTTATTCGATAATGCCCGTAAGGATTTAGAAAGCAATGGTTGGCTGGTGTTTATACAGAGGTTCGAGGGTTTCAACATTTCGGTTGCCCAACAATTTTCCCTCACCTTCGACGGGTCCAGGGCTAAAATCGGTGACATTCAGCTCGAGCTCAATGAGGAATTCTTAAGCTCGGCCACAGGGCTTCCAGCGACAGGGCAACGGTGGTTCAAAAATTCCAAAGTAGACGAGGTTCCATGGCCTCTCTTTTTCACCTCAAGAAAGGTTGTTTCCTGTGATAAAGGTATGCCTACCACTACCCTCAAACCCAGGTGGCACGATCTTTTGGTTATTGTTAAACAGTTTGTGACCTGTGAAGGTTGGTATGGCCTGGTATTTCTATATCACCTCCGGTTGTTGATGAATTTTATAGGTTACCCTTTGAACATGCCACATTACTTCTTGCATAGACTTTACAAGATGTCTAAGAGATTCAACCGCAGCCTGTTTCATCACGTCCTGATTAAGCTCATTATCGTCCACCATTTGAGTCTTCATGGTGATAGTTGGTAAGCATTCCTATCCAGGAATGGCTTCACCACTACCGAGTCTGTCCAAGTAGACAAAGTTGTGGTTACGGAAACTTTGGTTGGGCCAGCTGTCCCATTTCATATCCTTCTGCCCCCTGCCAAACCCTTGGATTGCCCTGACATGGACCTACCCAATACTATTGTCGACCCGAGTGCTAAAGAAAATATTAAGGCCGTCAAGAAGCCGGTCAGGAAGAAAGGTAATGGTGATACTACTGTCAACAGTAGTGGTAAGAAAAATGCCTGATTGATATCCAGATACGCGAGGAACAAACCCAAGCCAAATGTTGACCAAAAGCCAATAGTGTTGACCAAGGACTCGGATTCTGATATTGAACGATTCCTAGCTGAAGAGTATCCCTATTCTCATGGCATATTCTCTAAGGAACCCTATGACTACATCTCTAACTTACCCCCGTGCCTCAAAAATGATCCAAACTACCCAGGAATCAAGCAGCACAAAGAAACCCCTGGTGACTTAAACAAACCCTCATCTGTGATATCAAAGCCCGAGCAACCATCATGTGTCCAATGCAATGCTTGGCTAGAGCGTTATTACACCGATGTTCCCCTGTTGCAATCAAAGATCAAATCGTTAGAGAAAAGGGTGACAGTGTTGGCGAAGGAGAATGATAAACTACAGGCCAATGAAAAGAAACAAAAAACCACTGGTTCGATTGTTTTCAGGAACATCGAAGCAGCAACAGCCTTCGTCAATTCCAAGTTATCATGATCGAAGCCTTTTCTTACTGCTCAGGTATGAATTGCAATATTAATTTTGCTTTGAAAGTTGGTTTGGATTAATATAACCTATTGGATTTGCTTTCAATAGCTCTGTTCATTTTAATACATTTGATTATGTTATAGTTTCATCATCAAAAATGATGTTGTTGTGAATCTTGTACAGTAGATTCATTTTACTAAAATCAAATGTAGTTATGATTTGGTTATGCGATTTGGTCGTGCCCAGCTTAGTATAAGCCATTGATTTGTTTTTTATTATGTTTGTCTTGTTTTTGAATCAATTCTGTTCGTTTGATTTCGGATAGTCGATTGGGTTTGATTTCGATTATGTGCTCAAAATGTTTGATTTTAAAACGATTATGTGCTCAAATTAGACCAGCTACAGAATCGCAAGATTCTGTAGCTAGTCTTAAAGATTAGATTTATGTCAATTTTATCAATAAACACTATCTAAAATTCTGTATTTTTGTCTACTTACAGGTACCCACGAATTTCATTAACCAATTGGACGTGCTACAACAGTTTAGATATGGTTTTCAGTTATTAGTCATAGGCAAAATTAGGGATTTGGGGAGATTATTCCTAGATTTTTGTAAATTGTTTTGACAATTCCCACAGGGATGTTTTACCCTGTGGGAGGTCTTTAAATACTTGTTATTTTATGTAATGGACCCATCATCATCACTGTGGGGGAACCAGACTATGGATTTATGATTCAGACTGAGATGAAAGTTGATGTCTTGTTACAGCTTTAGCTTTTCAACATATCAAACTTTTGTTTCAAGTTTTTTGCATATCAGTTTGCAATTTATTATCGACTACTTTAGCTATCATAATTCATTGCATGTTGATGTGATTCGATTTATATGTTGTCCATATCTGATCTCTCTTATTTAAAACTACAGATATTACTCTATTTCAATTTAATGAATACAGGTTTATCTTTTTCATTAATTGAATTGTTTTGTACAAATCTTTACATATGGATTTATCTAATTGTAATGATTTGTAAATTATAAGATTGCTGTAAATTTTTTATGCCTTGTTTGTCCTGTTATTTATATTTGAAGAGCACAGCTGCTTCTAGTTTACGAGAAGTTTGTGGAGAATCTGGTACGGGTTTCCTCCCACCGAACAACTAAATCAACTATTGTACACAGGACAAACCTGAAGCATTACTTCAGGTCAGTTTACTATTAGTTATTAGATAGTTAATTTATTAGTGTTATTTAAGTAGTTTAGATAGATATATGTATAGTTCAAATTTGTAGTTAGAGTTATTATTTTAGTTGTTTAGCTTAGATAGTTTTTATTTAATTTCTTTCTCATAAAATTATAAAAATCAAAAAACAATGGTGTCGCTGTCTTAGGACAGATTACAAATGACTTTGCAGGTTTTCATTTAAATCTGTAATCTGTAAATGTTGTATATTTGTAATTAGATCTGATTCTATTGGTAATTGAACATTTATTTTTATAAGATTATAGTTGTATAATTTAGGTAATAGACTGTATATATGTATTTCAGATTTATTATTTAGTTTGCTTTAATTATTGTTTTCATTTAGATTAGTTCCTTAGTGTAGTTTTCATTTGTTTTCCTAGGACTTAGATCAGCTAACGGAGACGCTAAACCCATCAGGGTGGGTCATCCCAAACGGCTTGGGTTATTTAGACAACCCTGGACCGGATCCACTCTTCCAGTTGGCGAGTGTTCATTTTCTCCCGTCAACACCTAGTCAATCTAGAATAGGAAAGGGTGTATACAAACGCTATCAAGGATTTGGTGGCTTTGCAATGGCACAAACCACACATGACTTGGTATATTTGTCAACATTCAACTTGAGTAAATTCTATAGAAATAATTCTATAGTACCATAAGAGTCTTTGATACTCCAAAGTGACCTATTGTTTTGATGTAGTGTGCATCATAGATAAGCTTATGCCACTACTCACCTAGATGTACTCAAACTTGTCCTAACGTGTAAAGCAAGTTGTCCTTCAAGCAATAGTTGATTCCAATCAACTTACCTATCTGGAGTAGTCAATACACTGAGGAGAAATTAGTTCCATCTTCATACAATCGAGGCCAAGTAATGGTATCATATCCATGCATACTTAACACTAAAAATGGAAATGATTGGTGGTCGACTAAGACAATCAACTAGCTCATTGGATTTTCCTTTCAAATGCTTAATCACCAACTAAAATTACCATAGGTAACTAATTCACTTGAGTTGTCCTATAGTTTGTAAATTATACTATGAAGGAGTGAACAATACAGGTTTTTGTTTTATATGAATGATCATTTTTTACCTTTAAAGTAATGTCTTAATTTCTTAATTGCTTGTATAATGGCATACAATTCCCTTTCGTAAGTCAAGTACTTACAAAAAATATCACTAGATTTTTTTGAATAGAATTCTATCAAGTGACCTACTTGAGTGATCACTATGCACATAGCATAATCTGAAGCGTTAGTCTCAATGTCAAGTGGCCAATGTAAATTAAGTAGCATGAGTAGTGGAGCTATACAAATCTTTTCCCTAAGCTCTTCAAAAGCTTATTAATGTGTTATTTTCCATTTCAATGTTGTATTTCCACCTCCTTCGGTCAATTGATTCATCAACCATGCAATGTGGTTGAATCTTAACACAAATATACGATAAAAAAAATGCTAAACCAATGAAACTCCTTAGTTCATGATTGTTTCTCAAATCTGGCCAATTCTTGATGACTTGAATACTTTCTAGGTCAACTTGAATGCCTTTAGATTTGATCAAATAACCCAAGTATTGATACTCTTCATTATAAAAAAACACTTCTTCAACTCCATGCAAAGTTTATGCTATCCGAGAGTGTTAAGCACTTGTTGAAGGTGTTGTAAATGCTCATCCCATAATCTACTAAAAATGAGGATGCCATTTAAATAAGAAAAGACACATTTACCTGCAAAAGATCTAAGAAGGCCATTCATATACCTCATGAAAGATTCAAGTGTATTGATGTGGCTAAAAGACATGACTATGAATTTAAACAAGCATCCCTTAGTTTTGGAAGTAGTTTTTCATACATCTGAGGACTCTATAGAGATTTGATGACATCCAAACTTGAGGTTGAGTTTGTTAAATGATTTAGAATGTTTCAAATAATGAAGTAGATTTTATATTCGAAGAAGATGATATTAATTATTTACTAAGATTTTATTGAGAGCCTTGTTTTTAATGCACATGCGTCATGTTCCATCTTTCTTAGGAACTAGGTCAAATGTTCCCTTTGTTGATCAATGCTTGAATTTGTCTATGGATTTATTTATTCTCTAAAATAGAACTTTTGTAAAAAAATGCATTGGGTGATGAAGAGCCATGAACAAGATCTATGGACCATTTTACTTGGAAATATAATGGTACTCAAGTTATATCTTCGAGTATGTCCTTGTATTCTTCAAGTACTCTATCGACTTGTTTTTATTTTCGTGAGTTGTGGTGAGTGGAGACTTGACTAGTTATTATGATCTTCTCAAAATACTAAGGTTTAATCATTAACAACATGAATTTCTAAGCACAATTGATAAGATTGTTTACTTCTTTTTATGAAACTATAAGATCCTCGACTTAGCTCGGCATTTAGAAATTCCATACCAATAATCTTTGATATTGTAAATCACTTTATGTGATCTAGACTAATAAGTGTCATGTCTATCCCATATGTATGGTTTTCCAAATAGCACATCAACAATTCAGAGTGGTGTTATGTCACAAATTACTTCATCCTTAAAAGGCTTGATAAAGTAGGCAAGATTTCATTGTCAGGTGATTCTAAATTATTGTCCTTCTTTAATCTAATTGATGTTGTAAGGATGCATAAGTGGAGTAGTAACAAGACCCAATTTCTTCATAAGGTCTTTAGAGACAAAGTTTTTTTGATTGAAATTGTCCACAATCAGATGTAACAGGTTGTATTTTACCCATATCGATGTATGGAATAGTCATTCACTTTCCTCTTTATTGACCATGGTCAAATTTGATAGGATTGTTGAAGTCAATGCCAATAGAGTTAATGATTTTGGATCGGGTTCCATGATAGTTTTATCCATATTTTTTGTAGTTGGACATGATTTGGACGTGGACGTCTGTGTCACAAATGTATTATAATATTTTCATTCAAATTCATCATCCAAAGATGAACTATGATAGTCACACTAATTTCATATAGGAGGTTGGATATTGCATCTTCCTTTCTTGAAGAACTTCTTCCCACCTATCTTTTGTGACATAGTTTGAGTAGATTATTTGAGTTTCCAAAATTCAACAATGACGTAATCTTTCATTTCGATAGGTTGAACAATTGGTTTGGTCAAGCAACGCCTTTTCAACTTCATCGTTTCCTCAATCTTGATAGTGGAATGATATGCTTTTACAAGAGTGACAATAGTGAGGAATTCCATTTTGTTTTTAACATAAGGAGCTAATCCACTGATATACTTGAAAATAAGTATCTTTTCTTCCCCCCTAACACCAAGTTGAGCCATTAGTTGGTAGAATTCATTAATATAACTATGCAAAATTGGATCTTACCATTTCCTTAGTTGTTGCAATTTATTATACTATTGTTCATGATATTTGGATGGATAAAACTCCATTCTAACATGTTTGAAAAACTACTTCCATGTTTTTATTGATTCTCCATCTTCGTCCTTCTTTTTTGATAGATTTTCCCACCAATAGGTTACATTAGTCAACATCTTCAAAGTTGCAATGGTGACTTTCTCAGCCTCAAAAAAATTATTCATAGAGAATTAGGACTCTAGTTGATGTACCAAGTTGTCTACTGATTTGGCATTAATATTTCCTTGTAAGTTACGTTTATTCTTTAATTCATTAACAATAATTTCTTGTTTAGTTTAAGAATCTTAAATTGTTGTGGGATTGGGCATGAGACTGAGCACTACATTTCTACAAACTTCTCGTCATGCACAATTGATGATATTTATTCTTCTCATCAATCACAATTTAACCAATCAAAATAAATATAAACCAGTTAAAATAATTATATTTAAAAATAACAATTAAATAAATATGTAATTCAAATGTACTAAATTCAAAGTTTGACTTTAATATTTTGGATACATTCTAACTTAAAACCAAAAGAATGAAAACAATATCACTTAAAACCAAAAGAAT